>JAQJVL010003290.1:0-64547 GCA_035578905.1 Stictocephala bisonia | reverse complement strand
GGAGACAGCCTTCATGGGCTCAAATCACAACTGTTTACCTCAACAACATTATTACCTCTGTAAGTTTGACTTGCATCGAGAATTAGGTTGTTCAAAGCCCAAACAGCCTGAGCACCTGTGTGTATACAGCAGCTCCGAGGAACTAACTGTTTTGTCGTGGATAGAGCTAACTACGTTGACAATATAAATAGTGAAGCAGGAACAGGTTTCAGTGTTTAGAGTCGAAACACATTAATCAAAGTTAAAGTGTACAGTAGCCTCAATCCAGTTCACTTAGTGTTTGTGTTGTATCCGTGTAAGTTGAAGTTGACGTGTACACTGGTCCAGGTAGGACAGGGGTAACTTTCAGTGGTGAGTTTTCAGCCCTTAGAGTTTTGCACTGTGTACCTGCAGACCTCATTGGTTCCCATCGCAGTATCGTTTTTCACATATCGTTTGTTATCTGTTTTCACCTGGCAAAGTGTCGAGGAGAGTTCAAGTCCTGTGGTTACCATCAACATGTACAGTACTAGAGAATTCTGGGACACCCACGAAAGGTGGAAGTCAGGGTGACCTTCACCAGGTCTTATAGTGTGTAATTCTCGTATATCTGATACTATAACATAGTGTGTTGCTTAGTTACAGTTTACAAAAGCTTTGTGACTTCACCTACTGCCGAGTTTTTGTGTAACACATATTACAGTTTAGGTATCGAATAAATTAATACATTTTGACACTTTACTCGCTAAGAAAAGAATTAACAAGTTAGTAAAGTTGGTAATTACTAGGCAAAGTGACGTGGAGATTGATGTATAAATATTACGATGACGACAGAGTGTTCAGTAAATATGTTTTAGTCATATCCAACAGTGAGCCATTTTAGGGAGACTCGATGGAGATCATTGGTTGAGCGTAAAACCACAGGAACAGATTAGAAGTGAGGAAAGGGGGATTTTATGTTAGACATCAGCTTTTTTTATCATATGTTCAATCATGTGATATATGTTTCATGTTAGATTAAGGATAAAACGATTCAGGCTTTAAGATCTTACTAACGAGTTCCATATTTACACTACAGCTGTTTTATAACTAAAAGTAAGTCTCTAGGTTGACATTAGGAAGCTACTTTATGTGACATTCTATTTTATTTAAGAGGCATTTAAAAGCCAATTAAATTAATAATTGTTAAAGCAAGTCCACATTTACATATTTACTATTATTATTACAATTAATTTATTTTATTCTGCAGAAAACCTAAAATTGATACTGTAATTTTCTTCATAAGCTGAAGAGACGTCGAAGAAAGTTTCAGTGTACATATAGTGGGACTATAGAATATAGCTGTATTATCTGGAACTCAACAAGATAGTATGGGGGTATTGTTGTCTGGGACATATCTGTGGATCTCCAGGCGAGCCAAACAATGTTGTACTTTACCTAGGTACGACAATACAAGACTGTACTTTTTCATTTGTCTTTAAATTGTTTCGACTTAAATCATCGATGGTGTAAGTTGTTTCGTTTCAGTGGTTCGATATATTTATAAAAAAATAGCATTTCGAATGACAATAATGGCTTTGTAGCTTTTCTTATTAGCTTCTATTTTCATCCCTAATCATTCTAATACCATTTTCTTATACCAAAGAAATGTCTTGAAGTTTTTACAGTAATTTTATAAATTGTACGAATGAATACTAAAATAAAACCCCATTTCTTTTTATTTTAATACATTTTTTAAGCACTTTACAAAACACAACTATACATTCAATGAAAATAAAACCTTTTAACGCTGTTTTATGTCTATATAGGAAAAGTACTTTTTAAAACAAACATGTCCTACAATCTACACTAAGGCCTTATAAGAACATTACAGAGTCTTCAATAGTTGTATCAATAACTTGTTACATCAAAATTTGTGTGGGTGGATGGGTTAGTACTACTGAATATGTATTAGTGGGTTAGTGCCACTGAGATGGGTGGGTCAGTAATACTACACGTGTATTGGTTAGTCAGTATCACTGAACTTGTATGGGAGGGTGGATGGGTTTGTACTGTATGTGTATGGGTGAATTATTTTTACTGAACGTATGTGGGTGGATGGGTCAGTAATACTATACGTGTGTTGGATAGTCAATATCACTGAACTTGTATGGGAGGGTGGATGGGTCTGTACTGTACGTGTATGGGTGGCTACGTGGTTAGTGCCACTGAGATGGGTGGGTCAGTAATACTATACGTGTGTTGGATAGTCAGTATCACTGAACTTGTATGGGAGGGTGGATGGGTCTGTACTGTACGTGTATCGGTGGCTACGTGGTTAGTGCCACTGAATGTGATGGTACATTACATAGTTGCATTGTCTTTTGTACAGAAACACTAAACATTGTTTTAAGCATCTTTATGGTGGTCTGATGAATGTTAATGACAGAGGTATTCCCCTCCGATACATACAATAATATTGACATCCGTTGTAATTGTACAGGTGGGTCATCACTACTAATAACCAATTTTAAAACTGTATATACGAGTATGGAAATTGTACAATCTCAAGAATATGCAACAAGAATATACTGTTAAAGACATTGAAAATGTATATTACTATGTTTGAAAATTATAATTCAATTTTTTAATTTGAATATTTTATGTTAATTGTATTTTATTTAAGTAAATACATGATACTCATGATGTTACATTATTTAAATCAACTATTTGTTTTAAACAGTTCAGAACACTGGAATGAAAACGTTGTTTATTATTCCTGACTTCCCCAATGTTTATGCAAATGTGTTCTCTGTACAATCCAGTTGCCAGTTCAAATTACTAAAATGAAAGCAGAACGAATTTCCTACTGTCAGATTATTTTAGTTAAAATAATTACTGTGAAATGCATTATTTGCGATATAGTTAATATTCCATATGTTTAATCGGATCCTTTTTTACACTTCTAGATTAAAACAGATTTACATCAAACCAAAGTTTCGTTTGGAAATATTAATTATTTTGACGTTAATAAAGTTAATTTCATACATGTCATACGAAATATTAATACAGTGGCAATAAAGTGTTTTAACAATACAATTTAATGTATGACCACTCAATATTTTTATTGAATAAAAATCAAAAAATACATTGATTTTTATTCAATTTATCATTTTCAGTAAGTGTCACTTATGGAATATTACGTTCGGATTTTAAATTTTAAAAAATAGTAATTTTGAGAAATTAGGCTTTAATGAAGTTAAGAAATGACAATTGGCTAAAAACACAAGTATATTATTACATTTAAAGAATAATGTAGAATATACAATAATGAATCAACTTAATGAGTCGTGCAATGTGAATAAGCTTTCCTACTTCCATAACTTGTATAAATAGGAACTTTTAAATCACTTTTTGTGAGCTTAGAAACGTACATATACATTAGTCGTCAATTTAACATTTGTAATAAAAAATCATTGTCAACGTGTAAGAAACCGGCTTACTAAAGGCAGGTAAAAATATATTATTTCAATTTGTTTACAAGACGCCAACATTACAATTCTGCAGAGCTTATATTCATCCATCCATTTTTTTTTTTTTTTTTTTTTTTTTTTTTTTTACCAGATTATAATGTACATTTATGAATATTTATAAAACATCAAAAAAGTAACATGAACCAAGTATAGGTTTTTTCACTTTTTTCCTTTAGATTTAAGGTCATAATGATATTTAAAACTTGAAGAACATTATTTGTAACTTATTCAAAGAACCAGAAATCATACATTGCAACCTAGTTCTCACATCATACATTGCTTTTCTTCACAATACTCGTGAGACTTTCCTTTTTCGTGAGACAGCTGCAAGCTCACTGTCATTGGAGGGGAACTGTGATGGGAGAGTTAAACATTCTCTCTCCTATACTTGCCATACAATTTGGGTTTATGACTGTTGGCGCAGAAATTACGTGCACCCGAGTTTGAAGGTTGTTTTCTAAGGAACTAAGAGACCTACAAAAAGTATAGTCATACAATTGTTTTCCTCGTTCTATTTTATATTATGACATATGCATTTTTAAATTTTATTTTAAGTTTTAATAATTTTTATCCTAGTTGTAGCAAAAAAAGTGCTGGAATTTTAACTATTTTTCACTGTAGATGAAATATACAGCGTTATTACTCAAAACCCCGTAAATGTACTGTACGGATTTATTGAGTAATAACGGTGTGAATTTGTTCTACAATGGAAACTAGAAAAAAGTCCAATACATTATTGTTCCAACTAGGATATCAAATATTAAAACTTATAATACAAATTATATATGTTATAACGTAAAATTAAACGAGAAAAACAATGGAGTGATTAATTTTTTTGTAGGTCTCTTAGTTCCTTAGAAAACAACCATCAAACTCGGATGTACATATTTTCTGCGCTAAGAGTAAAATAATAAATTAATAAAAGACTTTATGAAAAAGCCTAAGGATATTGTAATTAGGAAATACAATTGAAAGGAAATGTTAAATATTAAAAAAATAAAAATTTGAATCTTTTAACTACATTAAACGGTTCTGAACGGTTCTAACAATTTAAAACCACATCTTGCTGTTATTGCTAAGTATGGTAGAATTGTTTAAAGACTCCCACTTCATGTCTATCTATTCAGGTAAAAATCAAGCCTTTCCCTTCCAAGACACCTCCTTTAGAGCAGGCTTTATATTGAAGAGAAACGTAACGTTTCGTCGTCTGGACAAATCGACTTTCAGAACCCTTTCCCTTCAATGTTCTCTGTAATATTTAGAAAGGATTTTTATATAAAACCATTTCTATTCCAATATTACTCACGTTTTACTTAAAGTAAATTTTAATGTTGTATCTACATTAGATGTATAATGTATTTCTACTTCCAAAGAGCCATTTGCTACCATCGAAGTATAGCGACCTCTGTTTACTTTTTTCTCAATTATATTACTTAATATAAATTAACGACGTTTATAAACGTTAAATAGTCGAATTCAATAAGGTATAAAGCGTTTGAATAAGTAGATTTGTCATAAAAATCATTACTATTGATACTCATTTTCTTCAGTTTCGATTTATATAAAATACCATACAATTTATAAAATGGGAAATCTAAATAGAGTAAAATAAACTTGTATTTCTCACAAAAAAATTTATTTTTAACATGTAATAGGAGTTACGACTCTAATATGTATAAATACAAACTAAGAATGCCTAAACCAAGTGATTTACTTTAATTTAGGAAAACTACACCTTTATCATTAGTGTATTTTGTATTTTGCACTTTGGATATTTTCACCCATCCAATTTGAATCTATAAAAAAGTAAAGCCAAAATATATAGTAAGTATTAAAGTAAAAATAGTTTATAAAATAACCTATTTTTTTGCATTCCGATATTTTTCATAACGGCTAGGTCATTTGGTAGACAAGACTTTGATTGGACACTTGGTACTAATTTTATTATTTTTATTTTTTTTTTTGCATACTTCTTTTATACTTTTTATTTCACTATGTTAGGAATACATTTTGCTAAAAATTAACTTAAATATATTACGATTTATTGACAGAATGGTCCTTACTATACAATATTTTGTATTCAGCTGCATTAAGCCATTGTATTTAATTACATTACTACCTTCATCTTGAACATTAAATTGTACGTACGTTATTCTATAACTTCCAAAGATTATTTTTTAAATATAGTTTTATTTCAGCATGATTAGTACACGTTTATAACAAATATATATCAAATATATTATATCAAATGCATAAGGTCCGTATTTATGACTTCATTGGACCATCAATATATTAAGAATATATAATCTAAGAGTGCATTTTAAATAAATTTATAATAATAGTAGGGCCTACCAGTAATAGGTTAAAATTATAATAATTTCGTTTTGAGCATATTATGACATTACCCTCAGCCGTTATTTACTTTTTCTGCACTTTATTTACAACGATCAATCAAAGCTTAAAATTAAAGTAATGAATATAATACAAGGAATAGGAATGAGCTCATTTTACCATTTTGCAAGCACAACTATGTCATGAAAAGAGTGTAATAATTTGTGCGTCCAAGGATTTTAACAATTTTCCAACTGCAGTTAAATATTCTTTTAGTGTTGCCATTTTTTTAATAGACTAAACAATTACTTAATTATTCATTCGGTTTAATCTTTTTTTAAAAATACTGTATTTTTAAATGTTTCAATTACATTGACTTTGTTTGGAAGTGTAACCAGAATTACGATCAATTATGATCAATAAAGGAACTTAAATTTGAATAGAATTTGAATTTAGTAAAACTTCACAAACACTGCTTAGTTAATTAAATTCAAAAAATTTCGTAAAACAAATTCAATGGTTTTAGAATGTTATTTTAGGTAAAATTCTAGATATATAGGCATTGTTAAGAAAGTTCCATTATATTTACCCATGTGTATATATCTGTAATTTACATAGTCCGTCTATTATTTATTAACCTTAGATCACTTTCAAAATTCATCGACATAGTTAATGCAGACTTATTTTCAACTCATGATAGTTAATTTAAGTTTTGCTTTTGCATACAGTAATCTAGTGCATGGAAATTGCTAATTAATTTAAATTAATTGATTTGTGTAGCCAATGTCCTCTTAATTTAAATTGTATTACTTCATATTGAAATCTAACCCATCTGATAACCAAGATAATTTTTAATTAAACTATAGAAATATAATTTAAAAATTTTTAAATTAAGTTTACATACATAATTAATCAAATGAACAAATTACAAATGGGAATGTATGTTGTAGACGTGTTGAATTCAGTTAGTGTTCTTTACACATTTTCACTAAGATATCACAAATTCTGTGTATGTCGGATAAAGCCAATAGCACGTCACGACGCTTAGCTTTTCACTTTGTTCCATGATACACGTAATGCAAGGGTTTACGTATAAATGGTTTAAGCTCAGTAAGCTTATTAGTCAGCCTAAAGCTGTTTGTGTTGCTTGTGACTAGTTGCATTATGCAAGTTCCTGTTGTCATGTAGTAACGATATCTGAATCTCTCTATAATTATCCAATTATGATTTGTATCAGCTATTTTAACTGTATTACAAAGAATTATTTTTATTAGTTAAAACTATATCGTAATTGAACTTTATTCTTAAATTAGTTTAGTTTAGTTATATGTATCAGCTCAATTAGTATATTTTCCTTGTCATTTTTAGTTAAAACAAATTACAAAGAGAAAAGAAACAGTTTCCATAACCCAATTTTATCAAATTATAAAATGTTTATTGTTTGTATGCTAAATATCCTGACTTTATGTTTGTCCTGAAAAAAAAATATTGTTTGTACAGCCAATTAAAGATATGGCAGTCTATCTGACTATATAAATATTAAGAAATAGTATAAGTTAATTTATAAATGAGTTTTTCTCAGTTAATTTTGTAGAATTATGAATTTAGGTTATTTACATTAAATATTAGTGTTAGTTGTTAAAACTGGAGTCAATTCAATTTATTGTTACATATACATGATTTACTAAATATATACTGTTAGTGTATGTACTTACATTCACCACTGACCACTGTATGAGTTCGTATGTTAGGGGTCAAAATATTTACCACTATGCCGATCAGTTTTATAACCCACGTACGAAAGCGCATTAATGTTGAAAATGGCACTTGATGCTGGAAACGTTGGGTGATACTTATTAAAAAACTATTTATTGATAAAGTAATTATTTGTTATGTCATTTCCCAATAATTTGGAATGGCCATGAATATTAAAAGAAAGTATCCGTGTTTATCTTAAGCAAATTTCACTCCTGTATTATTCATTATGCAGTACATTTACTCTTTAAATCAGTCATGTAGTGTAAACGTTCTAAAAACACAACAGGAGATACAGTGGTTATTTAAAACGTTTCAAAACTATTCGTTTTTAACTATTACACGTCAGAGATGAATATAAAACAGTTTTGTTTGACTGATAAAAGAGCATTTGTAGCCAAAACAAAGT
Source organism: Stictocephala bisonia (assembly GCA_035578905.1). Taxonomy (NCBI): domain Eukaryota; kingdom Metazoa; phylum Arthropoda; class Insecta; order Hemiptera; family Membracidae; genus Stictocephala; species Stictocephala bisonia. The sequence continues at coordinate 56,561 of JAQJVL010003290.1, read as the reverse complement.
AGAGAATATAAGCAAGCCATGTTTAACTACATCAACCATGAAACACTGAGTAAGTGTGCTAGAGCTGTTGTTTGAAAGAACTGTGTTTTTATAGTTTCCAGTTATTAACAGCTAAAATGTAAGTAATTCAATTTTAATATGTGTATACTCTTACAATTAAATAGATTTTTTATTTAATAGGACTTTTACAGTATATTTATAATTACATTTACAACAGACTGTCAATTGGTTGTGGAATTTTATATGAAAATCAGGTTTTTTAAAAATTGTTTATCATATAAATTTACTTTTTTATTTCTTAACGTACTACATACAATTTTCAAAGTTAATAATTATATATTTGCCTGCCAACTAGATCAATCTTAATTTTAGTTTTCATTGTTTCAAAACTATTCAGATACAAATAATAAACAGCTAAGATTTAAATCTAGTTAGAAATCAAAAACTGATTGTGTTTAACGAATCGTAAAATGTTTATAAGATGTGAGTGACGAAGCGTAGGATCGATAAGCTAGTTGTTTACAGTTTGGAAACATCAACAAAAATTTAACCTTCCTTGCTATATTTTTCTTGTTACTTTATTACATATTTGGAGGCTATGCATAATACCAATGACAATCTGGTAAAATTACTTGAACAAAATACAATTTCCAATACATATGTGTATTTGGAGGATATGCATACCAGTGTAACACGTTCTTTATGAAATAATTTAATATATAATGTTGAGTTTTACTTTGTCTATTATCTTATGAATGAGATAATTTTCCCTAAACACTTGGACGAGCCGGTGGCCGAGCGGTCTAAAGCGACAGACTTTGGCCTGGGTTAGAGATAGGGCAAGTTCTATCCTAGGGCCTAGACTGAAATATTTATCAGTCATATTCACCTTGTACTGTACTGATACTCCCCTTGCTTTTTCTGATTAAGTCTTTGTCAGATTACTCACACAGATCAATAGTCAATAGGGAATGGAAAGTGATTAAGAAGGAATCGTACTAAACTTAAAAAAGGGGAAATTAATTGTGAATTAGAGGGTATTTAATTACTCAAATTAAATATCAGTTAGGGTATATTCAGCTTGACGGACACATTGACTTTAGAAGATCCCACCCACCTAAAGGACTCTTTTGTTTTCAAGGGTATAAAAGTTGTTCTTTTTTGGAAAACATGGAATGTACGTTTAAATATATACTCTTACAGTCACAATATCTTCTTATAGTCACTTTCATTTTATTATATAGTGTATTCTACCTCCATATTGTTCTAAACTATTTTTTTTTTAAATCTTCTCTGATCCAAAATATAATTTAATACATTCTACTGTGGGACTATTTGTATTTGTGAAGAAATCTTAACAAATTTCAATTATTATATTCGCAGCAACTAATATCAGCAGAATTTAGTGCTTTAACTCTTCATTCTTTATTAGGGAGATAAAATAGTATTTAAGATGTAAACGAATTTTCACTAGAACAACTTGTTATAACTTTTGAACCATTATTATTTTTGATATCATTCTCATAAATAACTTAATATAGAAGGGTTGAGGATATATTTATTTAAAAACAATTATTCTGTTAGTTTCTATACACCAATTTAACAGGATTCTGTGTTCGAAACCACATTAAAGCAAAACCGAGATCGAGAATGGTTCGTTTATACAGTAACTTAGGCATGTTATACATTTATGCATGTTACATATGTATGTGCACGGGTAGCTGATCACTTCCTAACTGAGTTGTCCATTAGTGTCCCTCTATTTACATGATGTTAAAATCCAAAACAACATCATATGTCCTGTTAAGACTACTTTGGTGAAAGTAATTCTCAATTATCTAAGACAAATCTATACAGTTATTGTATAATGACAATACACTGATTTTTTTATCTTTTGGTTGAATATATTTTGAAATTTATTAAAACTGTTCAGATATGTGTATTTCCTATGTTACTATGGCTGGCAGCCTATATCTTAAGACACAGGTCCATAATTGGAGATATATTGTTCAAGCACAATCAATATAGATATATTTTTAAAAAGAGAAAAGTTCCTTTTACTTCTTTTAGACTGATAGGTAAATAAACTTTTTTAAAAGGAGACGTCCCTTACGTTAACAAAAGAAAAGTCATTGATTAATCTGTGCCTGTATATAAAACATTTAACTATGCCTATATACTTAGACCACAATTAATTATATACGAAAGTATTGATAACTTTACTCGTAAAAAAATATATAGATTCAATATAGTTTCAACTATCTTAGTTCTTACATGAAGTTACGGTTTGAGTTCAAATTTCATTTTGATGTAACTGACTACCGACATCTTAATGAATGGATATTAACTTTGAAAAATGTATGCTGGGATTAAAATCAAGGTCTCAGAACTGAATTGATTTTCGCAATTCTTAACTACAAAGTAGATTTGATAATTTTTTTTTTTTATAATTAGTTTTGATTATTTTAACGTTACTCTACTCCATACAGTTGTCCAATAAACTATTCAATAATGACGCAACTTACTACTTCCCTCGAGGTTTCTCCCTCCTTAAGGGGACTTATAGGGTAGATCATCCAACTTGTAATGAAATGTCCTGGAGAACTCTGTCATCCTTTTGTCTGGATAATGATCTGAGAGGTTAAAATGGATATGTTACACTCCAGTCATACAACGGAAACTGTCTCGTTATACGACAGTTGCACTATCACTATTTTATATAAAAGCAGTTCTGTAATACTGATTTATATTAATAATAACTATCCTGTAACTGTTTATCTGTAATAGGCATATAATCACAATATGAATATAATATTGTATTAGTAAATTTTTCCAGTAACGCTAATCGAGCATGGAGAGGACCACATAAATTGTCCAGGGAGAACAATAACAATGCACCATTACCTCCCGTGTGCCAGCCGCAAGCCTCGTTTATTGTCATCCTCACCGGCCTTTATTAGAACCTATTTTCATTTAACTAAAGATATTCTAAATATTTACCGTATTTATATACTGTTAAATGGCTTTATGGATCAATATACGAGTATATGACCGTTAAACACATATTTTAGTATTATTTCATATTTAAAACAAACCAAAATGTTATTTATACTATTGCGTGCTTGTTAATATTATTGTGTCAAGATAAGTAACCGTGATGGACTGGCGAGTTAAGTTTAGTAATAGAATAGTGCTAATTGTTTATTTCTGTTTTAGAGAAACAGATAAAATTTTAATATGGAAATGATAATTACTAATAAAAACAAATAGTTATAGCAATTGTTTCTTTGCGTTATGCTTTATTAATGTTTATTAAATAGTATATCAATCTTGACCTTAATAGTAATATAATAATCAATATAACCTTAATATATCAATCTTGACTGAATAGTCAAGTATACCATACTTGACTATTCAGTATGGTAAAACAAACTAAAGGGCATTTTCACTTGTTTGATTTCCTATAAAAACAATAAACAAACAAATCAGATAAGATACAAGATCGCGTGTATTTTATTGTTTGAAAGTGGTTTGCTGAGATAGTCAGAGCCATACAAGTTCGATGTTTGATTCATAAAAAAGTTGTCAATGGTAGTAGATACTCCAAATTTTTAAGCCACAAACTTTAATAATTTTGAACTTAACCCAGTAACTTTAGGTACTTAATAATATTTCGTTATCCAGATGATAATTCAGTGATTCAGCACAGCATCATCATACTAGGGATCAATTTTAAATAAGAACTTCCGTTTGACCACTCGTTGAACTTTCCTTAATATATATTACTTAGTCTTTTGTAACATAGGCTGAACATTATAATTAACTGTGCAAATTTACTATAAACCCCAATTGATTTTTAAAGTGCTTTAAGCAAAGTAATACAAACTGAAATATTTCGTTGACAAATCCTTTGCTGGATATTCAGTCCCCTGTCACTGAATTAAAGGTAACAATAATCTACTCCCTCTACAGCTACACTACAGAAATACTTCCTTTAAAAACAGATAAATTATAAACTTTGGCTTTATTTCACAAGAGAATATAAGTTTCGTTACTAAATCATTAAAAATCACAAACACGGGAGGTCCAAAATAGATGTGAAACACTTTGATAACAGATTGATGACAAGGAAAGCAATTTCCTGTCTCCGTTACAAAGGGCTTTACAAGACAAACTGTAATTTTAATTATACACTACCCTTGCAAAGATTTGAGACTATTCATAAAGGAAGAAGCAAAAAACAAAATAAGCTAACTAGTCTGAACGTGTGATTTATACATGTCTTGACCCCACTCACCCACATGTATTACGTTAAAAGTAATTTCATGCAATATATAATTTCTTATTAAACATCCATATAATACAGTTCAATACCCTTCTATCCTTTGTTCCGACAATAGAAAGCTGAGTCGACTAAAATTCCAGCTAAACTGGCAATTTTTTTTTATTTATTCATTGGACAAGTATAAGAGAATTTGTTCATCATATACACCATGAATGATTAAGATAGTTGTTTAATAAACAACGAAATGGTATAGAAACGAAAATTAATACACATTCTAGAATATTGTGGTTAGAACCAATGAATGACCAGTTTTTGTATGACCAGTTAAAACACAAGTAGACGAGTCTCATTGACAATACTGAATCCGGTTTCCAACTATCTAACTGTATATTTTTCGTACTAATTTTAATACAGTATAATCCAGTACTGTATCGTATATTAGTATGGGTTTAATATATGATTTAGTATGGTTTAGAGAATATAAAATTGTTTTAGATGTAGGCTAAGTTAGTAAGTACACCTGAAGATGGCAGAAGTTTGTTATACTTGTCGAAATGTTATGTTTGTTTCTTAAACACTCAAAATATTGGATGGATCCAAATATTATCTACATATCATGAACAATCCATAGTAAATAACTTTCAAACAACAACTATATCGCACAATACATTTTGAAACTTTATAGTGTGATCTGTTGACTTTTTATGTAATCATTACTCTTTGGCTGATGACATACAATCCCATAACACATAACCAATCCTTAAAGCCGTTTACACAGTGCTAAACACACTTACCCTGACTTTATGGTAAATGTGATTTGACAAGGATAAATATATGTATGGTGTATAATGGCACTGACTTCTATGAAATATTTATTTTTATAAGTTTTGTAATAATAAAATTAATAAAATGGTTTATTTTGGGTTAGTATGGAATTAATAAGTTCTAACCGAATTTTATGATTTTTATTAACAAGGCAATAACTAACTCAATAAACTTTAATCCATAGAAATTTTCCAGTGGAAATACCGATTTTGAAAAAAATATTTAAAAAAGCATTTTTTACACCAAAAACTATGTATATTACACTAGTATTAAGTAGCTTGTCTCCTGAACACAAACATCACAAACAACTGAGATGTTCAAAAATATATGGTTTAAGTCAGGTTAGTGAGTTGACCTTAGGATTTCTGAACCTTACCTATTGCTGACCTAACCTAACTAACTAACCTAACGTAATATTACTAATCTTTAAAACCAAATCTTGTTGTGAAATATCTCAGTTTTTATCTGTCATAGCGTATTATAACTGTTTTTTAGAGAGAAAACTACATGGTACTAATGTGCAAACATCGTTCGTGTAGGAATTGTATTTTTCTTTTTTAGATTTTTTCAATTCCATATTCACATTTTTCTTGCAATTCTCGGCTAAATATTCTAATGCCCATAATTAACTTTGCCTAAACTTTCACTTGTTCGGATTACTACTTCAACTAACAATAAATGTTACAATTAATATCTTCTACGTGGTTTTAACGTCTATATCTATGCAGTCACAATTAATTACTAAGACTCTGATCGTAGAGATATGGGCGAAATTGTTGGAGAGAAAGATTGTGATAGTTGTAGAAGAACGAGTGTAGTCATTGTTACTAACTAAAAACTGTTCTCCAGAAAGGCCTGTGTATTAATAGCCCAATGCCAGGGCAATGTAGTGTTGGCCTGATTTTGTAAACTAGTTCAACATATCACATAAAACATGTTCTCTATTTGTTGAAAAGAATATTTAAATTAAATTTTATTTCAGTATTATATTTATAAAAAACATTTTCTTGACCCTACCATTAACATTCATACTTTTATAAGACCTTAATATCAATGCATTACGTTTTTATATTCAAATTTAAGAAGGGAACGATGTATCGAAAACCAGTCTACCACCATTATAATATAGAAAAATTTAAAGACCAAAGGGTTTGAAATACTGTTGACAGTTACAACAAAAACGGGATGAGCAAACAACCAATATTTTAACTAAAATATTCATTGGGTATTATCGACTCATGATATTGAAAGTGAATATTTACTGAACCTTTCCCAGAGACGAGAAGTAATCCGTTGATATGACAATTTCAACCTTTATATCTGACATTTCATGTTTGATAAGCATTTACTATAAGATTAGTGCATAACTATTATAATATTAATAGAAACCAATTAAAAGCCCTAACACTAAGTCAGTTTTTATTTAAATTACTGTAAATAAACTTAATATTTTGAAATCTCGTAATATACTACAGACTTACACACACCTTTTTACTGTTATAATACATAAATGGGGTTAACCGTTACAAAGGTGCATTAAGAACCTTTAAAATTACTGAGGTTTTTATTTTTTCCAAAATAATCTATAAAGTTAACAATCCCCGCCTATTAAATTTATTTTATTTATTCTTAAGACACCAATAATAAAGATATATGTGAATATACATTTCAATGAGTATGGTGAGTATAAATGAATGTTGTCTTTTTTCACAAACTATAGCCACTTATTTCTTAAATAGTTTTATTAATTGCTAGCCCAATCACAGATGAACAGCCGGTGGTTATCAGCTGGTCACTTTCAAATTTATTATGACTCTGATCGGGTTTGAACTGATAAATATACATTATGAAGTTTGACTTTAACTAAGTACGCTACCGACAAATGTATAGTACTTATAGCTTACATTTGAACTAGCAAACTTCAGTTCTTTCAACGTAGGCTTAAGCTTCATTTTAACATTTTTAAGGTTTTTACTGATGAACATAAATAACTATTACTGTTTATCAACATACTTGTATGATTATGTTTTGTAATGTTTATGTGAATGTTTGACTACCTTTATGTACAGTCAAAGCCATTATTGTGAACTGTCTGTCATGTTAAACCCATTTCACATTCACAAAGGACTTCAATTCTATGTCCGTCTACAGAGATTAGCTTGCTACTGGTCTGAAACTGCCCAGAGCCTTTAAAGCAGTTAGCTGCAAGTTTATCATTTATAGCGATGTTTATAGTTCAATACAAACAAATTAATAATATAACAGAATGTTACAACTATTAACTATTATTACATGAAATAATCGTTAATTGCTTGTTTAACGATAATTTAACTTCAACGTAAACGATAATATACGGTATAGCAGTTTTATCGTTCTTCACGGAAGAGCATATAATTATATTTTATTTGCTATACACGTTTTTGGTTATTGAATAGTTAGTGTAATAGAAGCTTGTAACTGCAGTGATCGAAAATTACAAAGCAATAAATAGTTTTATATAGTAATTTAATGCTATTAAAAGGCTTTCTCTAATTTATAAAAAATGGATGATAAAGGATTTTAAAATTGTTCAAATGAAGACCAATAAGAAAAGAGTTTTCCCCATTAATATTTGAACTGAAATGAAAAAATAAAAAATAAATTTGAGAATGAATTTTTTCTTTTGGTCCCATCTTGTGGAGAAATATTATACTCGTAATATTTGTTGAAAACATCAATTGTTTTTAAATAAAAAAAGACCTAAAAAGGTAAACAGCCAATCACGTGATGTATGTTTTGTTTTTAGTTATTTTATAAGTTAAAACAATCAAATAAATTTAATTTTTGTGAAATGTTTTTGGTGGTTTTTTCTGAGAGTAACGTGTAAAACACAGTTAAAAATCACTTTATACCTCTCTCAGAAGGTGTCAAAATTAAGAAGCAGTATTATTAAATTTTTAAAAGGATAATTAAATGTTACTAAACTTAATTTAAATTACTAAACATGGTGAAACTATACTAAATTGTATGTATATAAACTCATTTTTTTATAAAGAGAATATCGGTATTACCCACCCTATCAAGGGGCAACAAACTCGTTCTTTATTAGATAACAAGCAATTTAACTTAAAAGTTCACCACATTATAATAACTAGAGCTCATATTAAAGGTAATATAAAAAGCTTACTTAGCAATAAATATTTATTTTATCAGTTAATTTTATTAAGTATCACAGACGTAATAAATTATAAGTAAAAAATATATTACTTTTAAGTAAAATAATTGTTATTTTACAATACATAAATATAAAATTTAAATAAAAATTTGACGTAGAAGACTAGATAGGTGAGTTAATTGGAGTTAATTGTATGGTGAAGAAGATAAAAGTCTAAAGGTAAAGTCTAGTCGACTTTATAGAGATAGTAGATATTATGTTGGAAACAGTAAATAAAACCTTGTTTATTGTATGTTCTAAGTTTAATTGATTGAAATGTAATTTAAATGTTTACTCTACGCATTTTTATACTTACCTTTTTAATGTCAACTTGTATGTCCAGTTATTTACATGCCTTTTAAATGTACCTTACATATTAGACATTATAAATAAATAGTAAAAAAAGTTCATTTAAAATAAATAATAAAAACATTTCCTTCTCCATATGTTAAAAATAATGATATTCAACATCGTTCATAGGACGATGTATCTACAAAAAAACTATTCAGAGATATTGTAACAATTGTTAATTGTCTCATTATAATTATTTTAGAGAATTGTGTTTGGAAAATGTTAAATATTGTAAGAACTGAAAGGTTTAGGAGTTTGGTTCTTTTACCAAAAGTTTTCAATATAAATTCTCCAAGTTTTGAGAAAAATTCAGAATCTTCCCCTTTCAAATAAAAAAGTAGTTTTTTTCCATTTAAATTAGCTAAATAACCAGTACATTCACGTTTGTTAATTTCCTGTCAATTTCATGTGACATGTTTTCTGAAGTCTACATGTTTGGTGAGCCTTACCTGTTCAGTTGTCCTGGTTTAGAGGGTTCTAATTGGTTGATTTAGCTTCTTGAGTTAAGAGGGGGTAAGTCCGTTGGTGGAAGGGTTGCGAGCGTTCCCGGCAGTTTGAAGATTTCTTTCGGCGAGTGACCACGTTTGATCTACACGGCGACTTAACCATTCGGAGTCCTTTTTCCGGTACGGCAATTTATTCTTGTTCGCTTGTGAGTGAGTAGGTGTATGCCGGTCGAGCTTTGTTGTGGTCACATTTGGGATTGTAACCTCCAGGACAGCTACGTAAGTTATTTTTACTTGTTCTCTTTAGTTAGGTTTTTCTGTAGGGTTTCAGTAGATAGGGTAAGATCCACCAAGCATGCGCAGTTAAACTTGTTTCTGGTTTGAAGTCACTCTTCTAGTGACAGTTTTTAGAGTGTTTTGATTTCTGTTTAAAAATTTTGTAAAAAGGAAAATGTTTCAAGTCACTAAAAGCTGGTTATTTCTTTTTGGTTCCAGATCTCCCGGAGGCAATTTTGAAATTTGAAATTTTAAGCAATTTGCAATTTAAGCAATTTAAATCATTTGCAATATTAAGAATTTACAATTTATTACAATTTTGAATTTTGAATTTATTGATTTAATAATTTAAAGAAATTTATTGAAAAAGTTAAATTAATAAAAAAGGTTCTGGTCTGAAGATATTTAATTTATTATTTTGGAAGAGTTATTATAATTTATTTGTGTTCCCTTTAATTCAAAAAAGAAGAGATTTTATTTTCGTTTTTATTATTATTTGTAGAAGAAAACCAATTTTATTTGTTGAAGTTATAAGAAGAAAAATAAAGAAAAATTTTTATCATTGAATAATTTTTATTTTAATCTCTCATTTAAGTTGTTCAACATATCAAAAATAAATAGTAGCTTTAATAAGGCTACAATATTTACAACGAATACAATAAAAAATGGTTGGGTGTAAGAGAGAACTTTTAGTCGTAGCCTCACAAATGTTTACAAATTGTTTACAATAAAGTCATAAACACGTTCATCTACACTCATGCCACTTATATCACTCATTCTGTTATCATATTCATCCACATATCTATGGATGAACAATTATAATCATAAACTGACCTGAAAGTTTAGTACAACCTGGAAACTGATAACACAAACATCTAATGAATTACATCACACTAGTATTTTCCTTCATTTAATGTACTGCAATATTTTCAAAATTTGACTCAGTTATACTAGTATGTTCCATTAACCCAAATGTTAATGAACTGGAACAGTTTTGCTGTGTTCACTAATGAAATTAAACTCTTCATTCTTTACGATAATTGTCTTTATAAAATTGGGTTTCCTTTATCAAATATAAACGTCACTTACTAAGGAATATGTGGACTTAGTTCGAAAAAACGATTATATTTATTATAATTATAAACTCATCACACTCATTTGGAATCCATGTTCACCCGTATCTCCACGATTGGCGCTTGGTAATTAATAAATAATATGATGCCTCCTTAATTCTGTAGCCTTTAATACTAAGTTCAACGCTACACAACTACATGTCCCTGATTAGAATAAGAATATATTTATTCAGCCTTCAAATTACAATTACATATTAATACGTATAACACTCTGAAATACTAACCAACTAGCCATTTTTCCAGTACATATGGCTAGCACATCTTAAAACTTAATTAAATTTACAAAATTAAACAGTCCATTTTTGACAAATTATCTCGGCGGCTCACTGCAGCACGTGTGGTCTCCTTGGTGTTGTGTAATTAGTTATACCTTATACTAGACTCTTCACGTACCAAATATACATGTATAGTTAATACTAAATTCACAAAAAAAATTTAAATATTGCAAAACGAATGTAACTACTTATAAATACATAAACAACCAAATGTTTTTACTTATTTAATACATATACTGCTATATATACTATTTACTTATTATTATTATACTAAGTAACTACTTCTAAAATATCCCTAATATGCGTCTTACCAAAAAACCATGTTTTAATTTTTTGTGTAAATTGTTCAACATTTCTACATAACTTTATTTTTTTTGTAATAAGTTGTAAATTTTTGGGCCCAAAAAGACAAAGGAGTTTTTAAAAATTGTTTTATTAACTTTTGGTCTTTTAAGAAGCCCTTGTGCGATGGATCTAGTAAGGTGTGGCCCTATTATACTTCTGTTGCCACTGATAATGTAAAAGATTTTAAGCACTTTAAATACAAAAAGATATTTTAACAGAAGAATGTTCAGGCTTTGTAATAAAGGCATAGAATGATCCCTCTTATTTTTAAAAGCTATTATTCTAATAAAATGTTTTGAATAATCTCTAATGATTTTAATGTAACATCATACGCACTTCCCCATAATTCAATTCCATAAATGAGACGTGATTGTATAAACGCGAAACATAGAACTCTCAATAAATCTTCGTATACTAGATTTCTCAAAAAATAAAACTTACGAATATTTTTCTTTAGTTGGTTTTGTAATTGACTTTTATGATTTTTCCAGGAAATCGATTCATCGATTGTAATACCGAGATATTTAATATGACAAACTTGGTCAATGCGTGGACAATTACATATTGCGACGCTTTCATCACAACCGTTAATAATATGAAACTGTAAACTATCATCGAAAGAAAACTTTTTGAGATCAAAATTTACAAACTTAGTTTTTTCTGCATTTACTACCATCTTATTAGTACTACACCACTGGTTCAACGATTTTAAGTCACTGTTCAATTTATCCCATATATTGATCCAATTACTGTCTGAATATCTGATAGATATATCATCAGCAAAAGCCGAAACTATTCCTGAAAATGGTACTTGAAGTAAATCATTGATAAAAATGATAAATAACGTTGCTGATAAAACTGACCCTTGTGGTACGCCTACATCTAAAGTTTTTGACTCGCTAAGAATATTTTGGATACGCACCTTTTGCGTCCAACCCACCAAAAAACTTTTAAACCAATCAAGAGAAACCCCCCGAATTCCCGCTGCATAAAGTTTTTTTAACAATATACTATGATTGACTAAATCGAAAGCTTTAGAGAAATCTACAAAAGTCCCAGTTGCTTTTTGATTACTATTTATACAATTTAAAATACACTGCATAAAGAAGCATAAAGATTATACAGCTGTTCATTTTTTTTCATCTAAAAGAGCTCCAAACACATTATAGTGTATTCATAATAATTATCTACTAATAGAGTATTATTCACTACAGGTCAATATAGAGTTATTACTTTGTTTTATAATACATGTATCATAAATAACCAGTTAATAAATGTAGATTTGGAAGCTTTAATTATTTTATTAATTTATTTTCATTCTATCTACGCCAGAGACATTTTACTTTGTGTACATATACGTTGTTAAGGGACAACGGTCCAAACCCCTCAAGCAAATTTCTAAGTGGACCTCACGGGATTTGAACCCGTGAACATCTGCATATGAAGCAGACGTGCTAACCACTAGGCTAGCAAGAGGCCTAGTGGTTGAATATTCAACTAAAATATTTTAATAAGCAAATAAAATAATTATCCTCCAATTCTTTACAGGTTAGAAATGATAAGACAGGAATCAAAATATAGTTAATATTTTAAAAATAATAAACCATTCAAATAGTGTAAAATAAGTACTTTCAAGGTAATATAGAAACTGTCTGATACGTTCGTTCAATCATGGAACAGGTGTTCTAGTGAATATTGGTGGCGTACATGACGAGAATATGTTCTACTCCAGCAGTTACTTTGTCATCTATATTCAAGTTGATATAGATACTGTCTAAGACGTTCGTTCAATCATGGAACAGGTGTTGTAGAGAATATTGGTGGCGTACATGACGAGAATATGTTCTTGTCATCTATATTCAATGTGATACAGATACTGTCTAAGACGTTCGTTCAATCATGGAACAGGTGTTGTAGTGAATATTGGTAGAGTACATGACGAGAATATGTACTACTCCAGCAGTTACTTTGTCATCTATATTCAAGTTGATATAGATACTGTCTAAGACGTTCGTTAAATCATGGAACAGGTGTTGTAGTGAATATTGGTGGCGTACATGACGAGAATATGTTCTACTCCAGCAGTTACTTTGTCATCTATATTCAAGTTGATATAGATACTGTCTAAGACGTTCGTTCAATCATGGAACAGGTGTTGTAGTGAATATTGGTGGCGTACATGACGAGAATATGTTCTACTCCAGCAGTTACTTTGTCATCTATATTCAAGTTGATATAGATACTGTCTAAGACGTTCGTTCAATCATGGAACAGGTGTTGTAGTGAATATTGGTGGCGTACATGACGAGAATATGTTCTACTCCAGCAGTTACTTTGTCATCTATATTCAAGTTGATATAGATACTGTCTAAGACGTTCGTTCAATCATGGAACAGGTGTTGTAGTGAATATTGGTTGCGTACATGACGAGAATATGTACTACTCCAGCAGTTACTTTGTCATCTATATTCAAGTTGATATAGATACTGTCTAAGACGTTCGTTCAATCCTGGAACAGGTGTTGTAGTGAATATTGGTGGCGTACATGACGAGAATATGTTCTACTCCAGCAGTTACTTTGTCATCTATATTCAAGTTGATATAGATACTGTCTAAGACGTTCGTTCAATCATGGAACAGGTGTTGTAGTGAATATTGGTAGAGTACATGACGAGAATATGTTTTTGTCATGTACATTCAATGTGATATCGATACTGTCTAAGACGTTCGTTCAATCATGGAACAAGTGTTGTAGTGAATATTGGTGGCGTACATGACGAGAATATGTTCTACTCCAGCAGTTACTTTGTCATCTATATTCAAGTTGATATAGATACTGTCTAAGATGTTCGTTCAATCATGGAACAGGTGTTGTAGTGAATATTGGTGGCGTACATGACGAGAATATGTTCTACTCCAGCAGTTACTTTGTCATCTATATTCAAGTTGATATAGATACTGTCTAAGACGTTCGTTCAATCATGGAACAGGTGTTGTAGTGAATATTGGTGGCGTACATGACGAGAATATGTTCTACTCCAGCAGTTACTTTGTCATCTATATTCAAGTTGATATAGATACTGTCTAAGACGTTCGTTCAATCATGGAACAGGTGTTGTAGTGAATATTGGTGGCGTACATGACGAGAATATGTTCTACTCCAGCAGTTACTTTGTCATCTATATTCAAGTTGATATAGATACTGTCTAAGACGTTCGTTCAATCATGGAACAGGTGTTGTAGTGAATATTGGTGGCGTACATGACGAGAATATGTTCTACTCCAGCAGTTACTTTGTCATCTATATTCAAGTTGATATAGATACTGTCTAAGACGTTCGTTCAATCATGGAACAGGTGTTGTAGTGAATATTGGTGGCGTACATGACGAGAATATGTACTACTCCAGCAGTTACTTTGTCATCTATATTCAATGTGATATAGATACTGTCTAAGACGTTCGTTCAATTATGGAACAGATGGAACAGTTGTTGGAATGATTATTGGTGAAGTACATAACGAGATTTTCTTCTATTTAAGTAGTTACTTTGTCATCTATATTCAAGGTGATATAGATACTGTCTGAGACGTTCGTTCAATCATGGAACAGGTGTTGGAATGATTATTGGTGAAGTACATAACGAGAATTTCTTCTATTTAAGTAGTTACTTTGTCATCTATATTCAAGGTGATATAGATACTGTCTGAGACGTTCGTTCAATCATGGAACAGGTGTTGGAATGATTATTGGTGAAGTACATAACGAGAATTTCTTCTATTTAAGTAGTTACTTTGTCATCTATATTCAAGGTGATATAGATACTGTCTGAGACGTTCGTTCAATCATGGAACAGGTGTTGGAATGATTATTGGTGAAGTACATAACGAGATTTTCTTCTATTTAAGTAGTTACTTTGTCATCTATATTCAAGGTGATATAGATACTGTCTGAGACGTTCGTTCAATCATGGAACAGGTGTTGTAGTGAATATTGGTGGCGTACATGACGAGAATATGTTCTACTCCAGCATTTAGTTTGTCATCTATATTCAATGTGATACCGATACTGTCTAAGACGTTCGTTCAATCATGGAACAGGTGTTGTAGTGAATATTGGTGGCGTACATGACGAGAATATGTTCTACTCCAGCAGTTACTTTGTCATCTATATTCAAGTTGATATAGATACTGTCTAAGACGTTCGTTCAATCATGGAACAGGTGTTGTAGTGAATATTGGTGGCGTACATGACGAGAATATGTTCTACTCCAGCAGTTACTTTGTCATCTATATTCAAGTTGATTTAGATACTGTCTAAGACGTTCGTTCAATCATGGAACAGGTGTTGTAGTGAATATTGGTGGCGTACATGACGAGAATATGTTCCAACTCAACAATTCGTATGTCATCTATATTCAAGGTGATATAGATACTGTCTGAGACGTTCGTTCAATCATGGAACAGGTGTTGTAGTGAATATTGGTGGCGTACATGATGAGAATATGTTTACTTCAACAATTCCTTTGTCATCTATATTCAATTTGTTTGAACTACGGCCAGCTTCAAGAATATTAGTTATCTTATTTAGAATTTTTATAAATAGCATTAATTCACTAATATTTTATTATTGCCTGAAAAACATTTTGGCACATTGAATATGCATAAAAACTTAAGGGTGCCGAGAATATATAAAAATCTATTTTGCTATATTTACTAAAATCTAAGCAAATACAATGTCACCACTTAATTATGTTAGTGAAATAATCTATATCATAGTTAGCTATTCACCTTTGTTTATGTGACAGTGTTTTCAATTTATAAATTTCCTCAATAACCAATAATTTATGTTTTTTCTAAACCTGACTTCCCAAACTATGAAACTTAACACTAGGCACACTATAAAACAAGGTATTTGTAGTGTTATTTTATGAATAGCTGTCTATATGGTACAATAATTAAAACATACTTTTATAGTGTTGTTTTATATCTTATAATTAAATCCTAATTTAACCTCACCAAACCATTTGTGTTATGCTGCAATCACAGTAAAGTTTATTAGCGGGAGGCAACATTGTATTTCATAGCAATTATGAACTTCATATAATTTATTCTCAATAATTGTTTTATATTACTGTAAAAAAATTGGCATTCCAACTTGTAAACTTAAATAACACCCGTGAAAAAGGCACTTTTATAATTTTTTTCATGTTACCTATATTGAAATAAATTTTAATTGCATTGAATCAATTTTATTATATTAATATTTAATTATAATAAAACTACTTTCGATTTTATTGAATGGTTGGAAAGTCAAATAGTTATAACATTCATAACGAAATAACACTATAAAGACAAAAATATCTGGTGAAATTTTTATTATATTCTGTGGAAAGTTTTATAATTAATAAGTTAATACATTTTGAAACGATATTTCCACAATAATCAGTAGGATGGAAACGTGAATCTACGAGAATGAGAATTAAATTGAAAAAAAACCGGCAAACAAACAACTTCTGAATCACAGCTGTTTTTTCTCTTGGGAAAATCGGTTGGGCTTCATGTTACAACATTGTTCAGCCTATAAAACACTTCTCTTTTTTACGGCTTTGAGAACTTTGATTCTTTATATATTAAATTGAGTTGTATATCTGCAGATTTTTTTTAGTTTCAAGATTGCTACCATTCCATTAGCTCTAATACCATCGAGAACAACAAATAAATCTATAGGCTATGCTTTTGGTTTAAAATTAAACATCAATAATTATAAAATCAAAGATAAAAACTTTTTTTAATATATACAATTTTGTTATCTAAAAAGGCGTCCGCTCAACGGTTGTTGTTGGCCTAGACACTAATATATAACATAATTACTATAAAATCTGGGGTGTCCAAGTTGGGTGGTAGTCAAATCCGAGTGTTGTGTAGGGCAGCGAAATGACTGTCAGGCTTGTCAGTTAGCAGGAATCAGTCCAATAATACGTGATTAGTATTCTACGTAAAGCTGAAGGTCCCTCGGTTGCCTTGGCTATTACTACTGATAAATGGCCCTTTCTGAGGAACAGTCGAATTAATTTAGTAATCAAACTACACGGGACACCCCCACTCATGTTATTATTCACATTCACCTTAAAATACGTGCAAAATTGTGCCGGCGTATTATAAATAAGAATAAGACAAATATTCAATTAATTAACTTTACAGAATTTTTGAATTATTTAAAAGTAAATTAAAAGTAGTTTGAAACAAAAAATGAAAATATCCTCGATATAATTAAGATGTTCAAGATAGTCAAGAAGTACAGACCATAATTGCAGTAGACCATCAGACTTTGAGGTTTCATGCCAATTACATAGTGTGCACGTTGAATTGAAGATTTGCATCGAATTTTTGTTCTAAACAGTGACATATCTTAAAATGCAGGTAAAAAATAAAAAAATGTCTTCCAAATTATAAACAACTATTGACTTTAGAGTTAAATCCATAGTTTTAAAAGGTAAATATGTTTAAGTGTATTTATTGCATTTGCCTTAATTTACACAAAATATAATCGAAACTTCTTACACACTTTTTTTACGTATAGACAGATAAAAAAAACAATTGAAGGAGACTGGACATCTTTTAGATCATAATTATCATAGGCCTACAAATCTATTGTCTGCAAACCAACAAAGTTATGAAAATTCGTATTGTACTATTATTTTATTCAATCTGAAATGTCGAGTATAAACTATATGCTATCGATAATCCCAAGGAGTTAAATGTATATTGTATATTTAACAATGCATAAAATGATGTTTAACTATTATTCTCATTTACATTTTCTAGTATAAGGCAGTATAAAAAATGTTAGTCTTGGAGAATGCTGAATTTAATAAGAAAAACAAAACATAGTTTTGTTTTTATTTATTTTTTACTTACATAGTTGTGAAATAAATTAAAATGAAAAAAGACAAACTTATTTTATTTTTAAATTACCCACTCGTAAATGTAAGGTGGTTTTGACTTCCCCCCCCCAACTACACAGGCAAAATGGTATTGATCCACCCATAGGCCGTTGTTAGAAAAATATATTTTCAAATGTTAATTCATGCATTGTTTTATTAATTTGAATTATACTTCCAAGTAAGCAAAATCATTATAGTAAATCATTTTATAGTTACAAATAATTTACACTGTGATTGAAAGCATTAAGTGTGTGCTTATGAGAAAGAAGTTTGTGCGTGTCTTTTGTCAATTCAGTTCACCTCTAACGCAGACTTAGTCTACTTCCTTGTGTTTGTGGAGCTCTTATACACCTAAAAAGTCCCTTTTCTTGAGACAATTCTTACGGCTAAACTTTGCATCGAGTTTGTCAAATACAAATATTAAAAAAATAGAAATCTAAACCGTAGTAAGCAAAGAATTAGGTGATTTTTAATAAACAATACGTAGCAGAAAACTGGCTGATTTCATGCAATATTGTTTTACAATACTAACAAATTATACTGCTAACCTATAAATAAACTATGTGCAAACATGGTTTTTTTACTAATTTATAAAGAATAAACAGCAAGCTAATACATGTTTATCATTAATAAATAATTACGTCACTAGATGTGTATGTTTTTTAGTTAATAGTTCAACTTCATTAAATATGGTAAAACAGTGTGAGAAGAACATATTATAACACCATTAGCTCCACCCACCCACTCTACCGGTCGTAATATTGAGTTTGATTGTATAATTTAAATGTGCAGCAACCTTTCAGTTTACACTCTATCCAATTTAGAACAGCTGATTTTATGTAAAATTTACTGCTATATTCAATTATTTTCAACTCTAAAAGTTTAACCTACCACAATTTTAATTAATTGGTTTTTATTTAACAGATGTTGGTAAAATAAAGTAATCGACTAATATAACTCCATAAGAATACCTTGGGAATTCTGGAGGCCAGTGGGTTGGTGTCCTGAGGTCGGAGAGGAAAATCCCCTCTTAGTGAGGAAATGCATGAAAATCCTTTTACAAATGTATGAATTTCAATGATTTAAAGGGGAGCAATCATTAAAGTTGTCCAAAAAGTCAACTGTTTTTAGAGATATCAACTTTAAAGTACTCTAAATTGGTATATTTATAACCATCGTGGCGGCTAAAGTGAAGGGCCATGGGTCCAAGATTGGATTGTCCAAATAAGCTGAAAGTTAGTACTTCAATTGCTGAATAGTACTTCAAAGTTCATGCACAGGCCTACAGGTCCATGTCAATTGGCGATTAAACGTATAAAAATAAAAATGTGTCATAATTTGAAAAGGATTTTAGTAAAATAATACATTTTATGGTAGCTAATGCATAGAATAATTTTTTCCAACTATATGTTAAGTTCAAATTAAAAACTTAGATAGCTATTAAGTTGTACAAACCCTCCCTTGCCAGCACCTTCATTGTTTATCTTTAATATTGGGGTCTTGTTTACCCAACGTGTCTGAAAGGGGTTACGTAATAGCTCATCCCCACAGGATTTATTCCATGATACTGCTTAGGAGAGATTATAAACATAAATTTACTGTTTACTGATAACAAATAAATGGATATTCTGTTATGATAAATCAGTAATTTATTTGATCAGTTTATAAAAATAAATAGATTTATGTTTGATTATCATCAAAAAGAAAGCAATTTGTAGTTAGATTCACAACTGCATGTTAAATATTTATTTTCAAAATATTTTTAAATGAAGCATTTGTATATTGTATGATATTTTAAATACAATAAAGTATATTGCAAGTGATAATAATTATTTAAAACATACACTAAATGACAACATGTCATATTTTTTTAATATAAAACTACACTAGCCAGTTCACATGGGCCTGCTGGCCTGTGCGTGAACTTTATTCAACGAGAAGTACCGACCATTAGCTAAGTGGGGATTAGACCTTAAACTTTGAACTCCACAGTCTGAGGTTTTAGGCACTGAGCAACAAGCCGGCATTAATAAAATTCCCTAGATGAAGAGACGCTATAGAAAATTTAAACATTAAATGATTTGTATAGTTTTATTTATCAGCTGCCAGAAGTAGGTACTTGGGAATGAGAAAATAGAACAAACCAGTAGAGTTTCAGATTTAAAGTGAGTGGTAAGAATTACACATTTTTATCTCCCAAGGCGTTAAATGCAACGTTCAACCCCTGTTTCTCCATTGGATGAGAACCAGCTACCACTCTGAAAATAGCTCATTGAGCAGTCATTAACTATTAGATCCAGAGTTTACGTTTCAGCTCAACATCAAAAGACTGATGATTTGCCATTCTCAACATTTTATATTTGTCGTTATCATTGTTACGTTTTGTTTTAAAAGATATTGGCACTATCTATATTGCAAATTATTTACAAACTTTCAGCTAAAATATGGTTGTCGGGGTAGTATTGATTTCAATTAGCATTTATAAAAGTAGTTTTCAGTAGTTCTTAGATTGAATTATGCCAAGTATACACTTAATGATGCTGCACTACTCGCACTCCCACTTGCGAACAGAGTTAAAAGTTTTAATGACGAAAGGTCAGATTTATACTAAAAATAGACCTAAAAAAGTGTGTTTTGATCGTTCGTAGATGAAACTAAAAGCAATTATTTTTTGTAATTAATCATTCTGTGAAACTAATTACAAAAGAATAACTAAAAAACTCTTTTTCTCTACATAAAGTCTTGCCATAACCCCAGTTAGTTTTAACGTAAAAACATTCAACGTACTGCATTGTGTCAAGCAGCTTTCATACAAAACTCGTTGTTGACTTCTAATTCACATTTTATAGCAGAAGATAAAGTTTATCTACACTAAATCGTGAACTATTAATTATATTGATATTTTTGATTGAGTACAGTAAGAAGTGTTGTATTACAGATACTATACCATAACCCTCCTGTTTTATTAAAATTAATGTAAATTTAAATAAAATATATCATCCTAAGTGCATGCAGTGGTAAAATCCAAGCAAACTTCGAAATAGATTTTCTCCAAATTATGAAACAAAACTTACTATATCTGGGCTTAATATATGACTAAACAAATAATATTAGTCATATAAATAAATAGTCCTTTCGGAGCTAAGTTGAACTCAGATAGTAATAATGACTACACTCGTTCATCTACACTCATCACACCCATTCGAAATCCGTCTTCGGCCATATCTTACGATCAGCGTGTTAAGAATAAATAAACAAAAAAAAAAAAGAATATTAACTACTTATAGACGTCATATTTGAAATAAATCTGTGTTATCGTGTTTGATTCATTATCAACACAATTTACATGACTACAACAACTGATTTTAGCAGAGGCTTGTTTTATTGCAATAATTAACTGCTCATTTACTGATATAATTATACTATTTTCCTGGCCATGCATTTCAATACCCTGCATGTATGTATTTTAACAATGTCACAAAAATTGTTTACCATCTGATACAATAATATCATAAACTGTAGACAAAATAGGTTTCAAAGTGCTACCGATAATATATAGGTCGTGTTTGATTACTAATAAGTTATTTGGTAGAACAACAAGAATAATGTGAAGGGAGGTAAAACTTCAACGTATATTTAACAACCACCTATTTACAAACAATGGTGTGGGTTCGGTGTAACTTTCTATGAGGTAACAATAAAAGTGGAAATAGAATTGTCGTCATCCATTCCAATCGTTCTATATCTTAGGCATTAGAGCTGACAATGATTAATTTAAAATAAAGAACACCAATGTGAAGTATATGGAAACAATATGTTATGGTTTTGGATATGGTCAGCTACGATTGGTAAGGAAACAAGGCAGCGTTACTTCATGAAAGTACCTTTTATGTGAGGTCTTCCCATTAAATAGTGTTTTAGAGACTCTCAGTTGTGTAGTAAAGTATCTGAGGGAGCAAGAAATTATCATTCCATGAAATTCCGCTTACTTCAACTTCTGTGCGTGTATGGGTTGAGTGGGCAGACAACTACCACAGTACGTGAATGGGGTGAAGTTCAGAGAAACCTGCAAAGAAGCGTTCAAAATACTGCAACTGTTGACACTGCCTAGCCTTAACATACTGGAGCCAACCTTATTTTGTCATCTCTAAAAGTGTCATGACAAGTGGTGGGGACATACATACGTACGACAGTATAGGCAGGAATAACTACCGAACTATGATCTACAGGACAGTAGTTCACGAACGCTTGCCCACACACACACACAGGTGTTCGTTTTGTCAACAAGTTGCCGAATACAATTAAGAATTCCCCAACGCAAAAGACGGTAAAACTCTTCTAAAACACATGAGATTTTTCCCTTAACTCATATATAGCCTGTATGAGGCCAATTTAACAAATGTATATACTTCCTAAAGTACATTTAAATAAATCTACAATTTTTCATTGTTGTTTGTAATTTATTTTTGTTTTTATATTTTAACACATTTCATAATATAAAACAACAAAAGTGCTATTCATTTATGGCTTTAAAGCACTGGAGTGTGCCAAAATGGCAATCTACCAAGTTTGTCGGCACGTTAAGCGATATTACCCATCAGACAACAGCATGTATGAATTATTAATGAAGAGCAATGTTATTCTTCCAAATTAATAACATTATGATGATACTTGTTACTATTTAAAATATATTTATAGTATTCAAATATCTAAACTATTTTTTAAGTAATTAGTTCAATTAATTAAAGAAGCTCGAATAAGAAGACAAGTCAATTGTGCATGAATGAGAATCATTAGGACAGTACATTTCACATTTAATGTATTAAAAAACTGAAACATTAACATAACTGCAAACATTTTCTTATATTGGGGTTTTCTCATCCTAGTTATAAAATGTTATAGGTTGGCCTTAGCTTAATCCATTCTTATTACTTTTTTTTTAGAGTAATCTTTTATCATGGATGTAAGTGGTCACTTTATTCCAATGTGAGTTTAAAAAGTAATCATGATATTTATTTTTAAATATGCTGATATTTCATAAGTCTATGGTTAAATTATACATTATCTTTGAGAGTAAAACAATTTTTTTCCATAAAAAAAATAGTAAAATTGAAGTTTATAAGATTATCTCATTTATTTTAACTTTTTCCCATTTGCGTCAGCATAGAGAAAGAATTGGAATCATCCAAAATACATTTTTGTTATAAGTTGATCTAAAAATCCATTTTAGGGCCCCCTGAAGCCCAAAAATTGTTTTATTTTTTGAAAATAAATTGTGGTGTCTGTCCGTGTGTCTGTCTGTATGTATGTGCACTTCACTGGAGACCAAACAGATGGCTCGATTTGTATGAAATTTGGTTTGTAGGTGTATTTAGCCAATATCTGTAAACCATTTTTCTCTTGTATGAAATTTATTGTTATTTTCTTGTCACGTACATAAAAAAATGGAGTTTTCTCAAAAACGGCTATAAAAATTTTGTTTAAATTTTCGGGAAAGATTTGATTTGCAATATAATTATTTTAGTAAAACTCGTATGTTCCTTTTTAGTTATATAACATTTTTTATACGGACAAAAACATTAAAAATTCAGAAGATTAATGTTGTAGATGTTTTTGAAGATTATTTATGTCCATACTTTTATTGAAATAAAATTAAGTGTTTCATCTATACATTCCTTATAAATTTAATTAATTCAAATTTGTTTTAATTTAAAATCTGGCATCAAAGAAAAGGGAGAAAGTTTGTGCCTGTTATAACTGGTACTATTTATATGTTTTTAATTTAGGACAATATAGCATACCAAATATCCTAGATGAGATACATTATCTACTACATTATTATAATATAATATTATGAGCTAAAATATCATAAAATTAATGGAAAAACAATACATACGGTAAAAAAGTTTTATATTTGGTCAACAGAGAAATATGGATACAGTAATGTGATGGGTTGGGGACATAAATCACCCCCGTTATCGGTAATGACCCTTTAATCTATTACGTAAATCACCGTAATCTAACGTTGACCTTTCCGTGTTTGAGGGAACGATTGTCTGTATTTTGATGAGTTGGGGACTGTGTATTACCCCCGTCGTTATCTATCATCGATAACTACCTTTTCATCTACTATGTAATGCACTCTAATGTGAAGTTTTTCTTTCTGTGTTTAAAGGAACGTTCTGTATTGTGGTGAGGATGAGTGTGGGCTGAGAACTACCCTCATTATCATAAACGATCCTTTGATCAACTATGTAAATCACCATGATGTAACGTTGCCCTTTCCATGTTTGAGGGAACATTCTGTATTTTGATGATGATGAGTGTGGGCTGAGAACTACCCTCATTATCATAAACGATCCTTTGATCAACTATGTAAATCACCATGATGTAACGTTGCCCTTTCCATGTTTGAGGGAACATTCTGTATTTTGATGATGATGAGTTTGGGCTGCGAACTACCCTCATTATCATAAACGATTCTTTGATCAACTATGTAAATCACCCTGATGTAACGTTGCCCTTTCCATGTTTCATAAACGATTCTTTGATCAACTATGTAAATCACCCTGATGTAACGTTGCCCTTTCCATGTTTGAGGGAACATTCTGTATTTTGATGATGATGATGAGTTTGGGCTGTGAACTACCCTCATTATCATAAATGATCTTTTGATCAACTATGTGAATCAGCCTGAGATAACATTGGCCTTTCCATGTTTGGAGGAACATTCTGTATTGTGATGATGATGAGTTTGGTCTGTGAACTACCCTCATTATCATAAACGATCTTTTGATCAACTATGTAAATCACCCTGATGTAACATTGGCCTTTCCATGTTTGAAAGAACATTCTGTGATGAGATGATGATGAGTTTGGTCTGTGAACTACCCTCATTATCATAAACGATCTTTTGATCAACTATGTAGATAAACTTGATCTCTATGACCATTTATTAAAAATGACTGCTTGATTAAAATATAGTACAATTGCATATACAGTTAAATGACTATATTTAAAAACTCAAGGTTTTAAATAATTTAATAATATATTAAGCTTATTATTTTGTATTGTATCTCCACTGTGAGCACATTATTCCTTCTTCTACATACATTTATTTCGAATTCAAGTTCAAAATACTTAAAAATGTACCTGCCTTAAATTACGGGTATTTACTTCATCTGCAACCCAAATGTCGATGAGCAGTGTTAAAGGAAATTACATCATAAACATATTGTATTTTTATTTATTTATAAATATAGCCTTAAGAATAAGTTTTCCACCTAGTTTAATTTACTTTAGCCAAACTCTTAATAAGCTAAAATAGTCTTAACAATCAGTTTTTTTAATTAAGTTTTTTTTTTCAAAACAGCTATCATTATTAAAACTGCATTCACATCATAGAAAGAATCTTGACTAAATTCATGTATTCAAATAATGATAGTAAATATTTTAATAAATAATAATAGTACGAGTAAATATCATTGATTTCAACAAAATAGTTTTATTTTAAAAGATTTTAGGTTTTATTCGTAAATCATATTTTACATTGTTCATGAGCTTCCTTGAGCGCTCCAAGCGAGCGATGTTGTAACTACTACCTAAAGCTTCTTGCATCGACCTGAAACAGCTGATAGTGTAAATAGCACTTTGGCATGAACTATCTTTAAAGGTTTTTACTATCATGACAGCTATAAGCAGAGTAAAATATACGGACTATGTATCATTGCATATTAAAAGAAAATCATTTTTGTTCTTAGCAATTATAAAACCCTAAAATTCAAAATATTTTATCAAAATTTAGTGATAAACCACTAAATAAACAAAATAGTAATTGATACTCAATAATGAATTATATTATTGATCAGTTCAGTTAATATCTTACTATCAAATAAATTCTAAAGCAATATTCACAAAGTTAAAAATTCTTTACGTAATTATGTTTTACTCAGTACTTTAAAATAAAATATAAATCCATGCTTTACTTTCACTTATAAGTGCGTCTAAAACTAAAAGTATTTTTATTGTTTAGTGGTGTCTAACAACATCCAAAATTAAAATTCACAAAAACATCATTATTGATGTATATCTTCTTCATTTCAAGTATATTAGTCTAAAATTACATAATACCTAAATTGAAGTAAACAGTTTATATTTGATAATATTGTTAGATTTGATGGTAAACATCCTGATTTAGAATAATTTTTAAAGCATTCCATAGAAATAGCACAGAAGACTTAATATTTATGCTATAGTACATTTTTGTAAAAATGACCTTTCATACACCAAGCACAATTTAGTAAAACTTCAATAACTGTCAATCGAATAAATTTATATTTTTTGTTTAATTGCCTTTGTTCCGAGTAAAAATTAAAAAGAAAATACAAGGGATTGAATGTATTTTCAGATTTTATGTATGATTTTTCTTCATTATTCCGGCTTGTACATCAAATTTATTTAATATACAATATATTTGTATCCAAGAGTCTTAGATACAAGCTCAAATCCAAATTCAACTTACAACTTTATTTGTTTAGTTGTTATACGAGTTTGATGATAGTTATCTCTAACCATTCTCATATCTCTAACCATATCTCGTAGTTATGATGATTGTTATCTCTAACCATTGTTAGTGAAGATTAGAACTCGTTTCATCCCTTCGTCATGTAACTTAAGCTAAATTGTATACCAAGTTTTGCATGAAAATAATATTATTAATCAAATAATTTTATTTTTTAAGTGATTAAATTTGTCTTTGCAAGAAAATTATTATTACAATTGTTTCGAAATTAATGAGATTTTCACGGAATTTTTTTAATAATATAGAATACGTGTAGATAATAATGGTTAAAATAGCTGTATATGATTGGATTTTTAATTAGAAGTCTGTTACAGTAAATTAGTTCATACTTATTAACAAATATACTATATCTTTTTTAATTTTTATACAAAAACTCGGCCGTGTTTAGTTTTTCATAATTAATTATTTTAGTTCACATGAAAATAGCCTTGCTTATAAACCTGTAAAATTATATTTGTATAATTTACTGCAAAGACTATTTTTCCACTTTGGGGGAAGTTCTGATTTATGTAAATTTCTCAAGTTTGCTACTTTTATAGTAAATTACTTTAATGTTTAAAGTTTTTCTTAATTAATTTAAACTGGTAAATATTATATATCAAATTACGCTATATGCAAATTTGGCTGATTCCTTGAAACTAGTTTTGTCTGTTAAAACTAAATTTAAGACAAAATATTTCACTGAATTTAAGATCAGAAAACATTTATTATATGTAACTGTACCCTAAGAAAGTACACTTTTGGTCCAAAGTTATTTGTAATATGAACTTACAAATAAATTCTTTAATTATGACGAGTTAGAGGCAGTTAGAACTTAATATCTTTCACCTCTGAAAATTATAATAAACTCAGTCATTTTCATTTCGTTTAATCATTTCATTTCTTTGTGTGAGAGCACTAATTTTAAACTCGATGTAATGAATATTACTTTTTTACTTTTGCGTTGAACGAGACTATGCTATTTAAATGTTACCTTTAGTAAAATTTAATATTCTCATATTTACATTTTGACTATTTTGTTAACTGATAATTTTAAAGAAACGTTTATTATTTCAGTATGAAACAGAATTATTATAATATTTTCAAAACATAATAATAATTATCATAACATGTTAGTAGAAAATAATTATATGACAAATAAATATGTCTTTTGGTCATAAAGTTTATGCATTTAAGAGAAATTTCACTTTTAGACAATTATTTTGCTGCTACGATGATCGTTTACAATCAACGTTCTTATGACTTCGTTTTTCCCACGCAAAAATATTAAGATGTCTGTATAGTAAATCTTATTATGTTTTAGCTCCATGTTATACGGCGTAACGTTCCTCAGTTTTATTATTTATTTGTATAATTATAAATAGGCATTAAACATTAAAGTACAATCTACACAACTTATAAACAAAAACTTAAATATATTATTACAAACTACGTAAAAATTCTGTTAGTATCAGTCTTTACAATCTGCGGACATTGTAAGCTATAGGAATCTGATAATATTACCTAATTGTAAATTGTATAAAGTAAGTACAAAATAAATTTAAATACTACTCTTTGTTTAGTAGCGAAAGATTCAATTTCATTTAAACGCATCATTTTTTTAATTTTACATACAATTATCAATATATATTGATGATGAAAATGTCCAGTACAACATATAAAGCAACGACACTTGTTTCGACATAGTTTTATATGTTAATTTGACAAGTCTTAACATACCTTTTTACTTACATAATATATTATTCGTAAAATGTATGTGGAGTTATTTACCTTTGAATTCAATAGAGAAACAGATAAAAAACAATATTTACTTTAGGTCAATGCTTTCAAGGTATTTACCTATTTCACACGTTATTCCATAATTTTAAGTAAAATTGCGTTAGCTTAATTTTGGAAGTTGCCTTGAACTTGACGTTTTCTACCTTGACACAACACTTTTTAAAGACATACTTTGTATTTAACAGTTCATTTTTCATCACTTTAAGATGCTAATTGTACTGATAGAAATGAACATGAGGGGCAAAGGAGTGTGATGAGTGTATATGAACAAGTGCAGTCATTGTTACTAACTAAGGTCAACTGTTCCTCAAAAAGAACCTTTTATTACAACCCCAATAGCCAGGACATCTAAGATACATTGAGCTTTACGTGGAATCCGAGCCACGTAGTATTAGTCTGATTTGTAGCTAACTGACGAGCCTGTTACTCAGTTCTCTTCCCTTCACAACATTCGGACACTGACTACCACCCAACATGGACACCTCAGCCTCCTAAAAAAATAGTAGTGTCCACTTCAATGGCAACCATTGAGAGGACGCTATGTAAGTATTAAGAGGATCGAGTATAGCACTTATTGCCTAAAATATCCACAGCACTTTGTCTCCGAATAGCTGGTATACAGCACTGTACCGATAGTGCCAACATATAGATGTCGATGGGGACCTTTCAGCGTGCACATAAAGTTTATCTTTAAAAGTAGAACAAGATGGCTTTTACGTTTTTCTGTTAATTCCATTCGAATAGTTGTTAATATACTAAACATATAAAAAATTTAGTTAGCATCGATTATCTCTTTAATTCCAACAGTTGGAGTACAACATGCAAATTATTGAATTTTAGTAATTGAATTTTTTATTACCTAATGAATTGTTGACTTAGTTAGAAGGAGTTTGATATATACGGAATTTAAAAAAATAAAATTTGATAACCCAAACCTGATTAAAGATTCAGAATGAACAAGAAACAGCAACATATGAAAAATGAAATACTTTTAATTTACCATTACAATGAATGTGGTAGGCAGCGTAGAGGAATTTTTAGAATATATCCCAGGTGATTTACTGAGTAGTTAAAAAGTGTAATTTACTTTCTAAATACATATCAAATAAATTCCATTTGACATAAAAGTGCATTAAATGGTTTAAGAATATGTTATTCTGTAAATGTAAAAACTTATTTTATAGTAATATTTCTATGGATTGATTTATTTTCCTTACAATTATTTCCACCCTCTCATGGCCGGACGAAACACAAAGTTCTTCCTGTGCTTTGATTGATGGTTTTTGTCAATCTATAACCTTGAAAAAATCTAATAAAATCCACCTTAACCCCTACGTTACTTAGTTTAGGCTGTCGGGTTATTAAAAACTGCTCTTTGTGAGCATAAGTCAAAGTCAGTGAGTTGAGTACAGAGTACACAGGTAATACGCACATATTCTTACAATACACAAAATATATGTTGGTATCTCCTATATGCGTAGTCTGAATGATAATAATAGCTTATGAGCAACTTCTAAAAAATGTTTATTACTATAATTTTAATCATATGCAAATTGTTTCATTTTGTGCAAGGTAAGCCTACAATTACAACCAGTGTACTTGGCTGTGTTATAATTTCAACCACAACGTGCTATACTGTTGTGGTTATACGACTCACTGTAGTAACCGTTTTGCAGCACCCGTGCCTTATTAACAAAGTCACCAACTTACTGTATAGTCCGTTTGTGGTTTTACTATAGGCCTACATGATTTAATAATGAAGTTCATGTAACTGCGCACAGTACATGTTTTTGAAGTCCATTGTTCGCAGAAAACCCTTATCCGATGCAGTCTTTAACCACCCACGTAACATTTTTATCGTACGTTTTTTTCGTGAGTAATTTTAAACCATTAAATTTTTATTTGGTTTTAGTATTGAGACTGTTACGATTCGACATAAACATTTTTCGAAAATTCATTTTTTTCATACATTTCTTGATTGTTGATCTAAACAGTTGTTTTAATTGTATATGTATTTTGAGAAGAAATAAATAATATTCTCAATTACATAAATTGTTATTAAAAGTATACTTTATTGCATGGTTTATAACTTCTTGTAATGTATATGAAATTTTAAAATAAAACGACATTTTACACTTTAACCAAACAAGCTAAATATATATTAAAGGAAAAAAAGTTTGATATGTTTGTGTTGCTGACGTGAACTAATGTTTGTTGTTTTATTTACTTAAAAAGTTCAATGGACGTTTACTGTTAGAAGTTAGTTTTCCTGAGGATAAATTCTCCCTTGAGATAAATGACGTAAACAAGTGGCCAAACAGATATTTCATTCACTTGGACACTTATGTTGAAGGCTAAACACCCTACATTATTGACCGTAACTTTATCAATGTAATCTAAAATGGGTGTAAGTCGTGTATTTATAATTACCTCAACTTGATATTGGTAATTTTAGTTCAAAGTTACACTGTAAAAAGTGATTAGGTAATGTTTGTCTATAACTCTAAAACATTTTCAAGTCCAATTTAGTGTACAGTATAACGTAAAATTTAGAATGAGTGTTTTATTCTGTTTTATAACATATATCAACACGTATTTTTTGTTTATAAAATATTGCATATTTATATATATACTAAAATAAAAATCGTTTTCTGGGCTGGCCATAATTAAATGGATAGTAGCAGCCAGTCATTCCTGAATTCCATTCCTTGTACTTTTATATTTTTGTTAATACAAAATATAAATAGTTACATTATAAACGTGACAACATAGTATAATAACTTATACGAACATTTCTAAAAAATTAACTTATAATTTATTTAACAAAGCTGTGACTTCAATTTCGTATTAATAAAATTTTATTTTCATTGCAAAGTGACCTCAATTAAACGGGTGTTATGTTTAACTATATCCTTTCATACTTGTTTCATATCTCCCTTAGAAACTACTTCAGGGATCTAAAAACCAAATACAGTAATAAACTACTTTAAGCCTTTAGAATATCTAGTTTTTTTTATTTGTTTTTTAAAGAATTTTTTCATTACGTTAATTGAATTTACAGTACAAGTAAACGTCACACAACACAAAATTTATTACAATATGAGCACAAAATACACAAATACATTGCAATACAAGTACAAAATGCATCAATATTTTGGTTTTTGATTTCGGTGAACTACGCTCACCTCCCTCAAACCAGAGGGATTCACAAAAGATTGGAAAATAACCATAATATTGGTGGATTTTCTAATTGTATTGTAATATAGTTGTGTATTTTGTGCTTATATTATAATGAATGTTGTGTTGTGTGACGTTTACTTGTACTATGCACCAACACGTATTATGCTAATTAAAAAACTAAATCAATCCAATCAAATTTTTAAAAGCATAGTATTTTACAATGAAATAAGATTCCTATGTTTTTTTTATAGATAAACATCTTAATACAGTTAGTATTTAACTGATTAAACAACATGACTACATACATAATAACTATGTTAAGTATTTCATAATGTAAATCCATATAAAGGAAAACAGATTTAAACGGTTAAACATGATCAACATTCCACGAAAGTGTTACATTCAGTTTAATCGTTCCTTGTATAATATGAATAAATTAAAGATATAATACTTTTTAATTCAAAGAACGTCATAAGAAAATGTCGTTATTTGCACCTCGTAATGTAACAAAGGTAATAGCTGTTGTATAATACCTACCTTTTGTAAATTAACACAGAAGTACATCCGGATTTCTACAGATATGTACCGCCATTATTTGTCTTCCTTTGTTCAACCAGGCAAGGTAATTAAAGCGTTGTCGCTTGGTGATATGTTTGTACTGAGTATGTTATAGCAACTTATACTCTCAATTATTTACAACAATCACATTTTAATAAGTAGTTTGATTACTAACTACGAGTACTAATTATAATACGTGACATCGTATCTATAATACAAACAAAATATAATACGTGACATTGTATATCTAATACAAACAAAATATAATACGTGACATTGTATATCTAATACAAACAAAATATAATACGTGACATTGTATATCTAATACAAACAAAATATAATACGTGACATTGTATATCTAATACAAACAAAATATAATACGTGACATCGTATATCTAATACAAACAAAATATAATACGTGACATCGTATCTCTAATACAAACAAAATATAATACGTGACATTGCATCTCTAATACAAACAAAACATAATACATGAAATTGTATCTCCAAAACAAACAAAATATAATACGTGACATTGAATCTCTAATATAAACTAAACATAAAACGTGATATTGTATCTCTAATACAAACAAAAAAATAATTCGTGACATTGCATCTCCAATACAAACAAAACATAATATGTGACATTGCATCTCCAATACAAACAAAACATAATACGTGACATTGCACGTCTAATACAAGCAAAACGTAATACGTGACATTGCAACTCTAATACAAACAAAACATAATACGTGTCATTGCAACTCTAATACAAACAAAACATAATACGTGAAATTGCAACTCTAATACAAACAAAACATAATACGTGACATTGCAACTATAATACAAACAAAACATTATACGTGACATTGCAACTCTAATACAAAAAACATAATATGTGACATTGCATCTCTAATGTAAACAAAACTGTATTGGAAGAGAAAATCAAAGGTTGTTGGACATTTGCCATCATTACGTGAAAAATACCAAACACGACGTTTCTATTTAGTAAAACCCAATTCTAATTCAAGTGCTAAAAAATAACAAATGTATTCAAAAATTGCGTTCTTAAACTAATAAACTTATCTACATTAATAATTATCTACATTTTAACCTAGA
The DNA here is from genome assembly GCA_035578905.1 of Stictocephala bisonia. Taxonomy (NCBI): domain Eukaryota; kingdom Metazoa; phylum Arthropoda; class Insecta; order Hemiptera; family Membracidae; genus Stictocephala; species Stictocephala bisonia. Next base: position 23,272 of record JAQJVL010003290.1, on the reverse strand, counting down.
ACCTAGAATGGGGCCAACAAAATTAACTTCTACTAAAATAAAAATTTTATTTCAGTGAACTAGTATAGCTAATTAGAAGCTGTGGAGGTCATGATAACAACCGAAAAAATGTAATTAATTCCAATCAGACAGAAATGAGATTAAATTAACTAAGCATAAATATATGGTATCTAAAAAAACACTATTGATTTAAAATGACATTAAGCGTGCACCAAAATGATATCTGTGACTCAGAAGGACTGAGACTACTTTCTAAACTAAACTAACTATTACGGTTAAACTTTAACCTGAAAAGACGAAAATTAGTAGGAATAGAACACTACAGTATCAAATATTACAAGAAGATGAAGGCTTACGACACGCAGTGACCCCGTTTTGTTGACTCCATTCTAGGTTCTAGGTTAAAACGTAGCTAATTAATGCAGACAAGCTTATTAGTTTAAGAACGTAATTTAGAAAATGTTTGTTTAGATGTAATTTAGTGTTTGGCACTTGAAAAACATTTGGGATTTACCAAATTGAAACTTCGTGATTGGTATTTTTCACGTGTTGATGGCAAATATTCAACAACTGTTGTCTTCCTCATCTGATACTCCATCATTAATAAATTTACACTACAGAATTCATAGTAAATATTTGAAGTCCATTTTGAAATCTCTTAAATTGACTACAGAACAATTTTACAGCAAGTGCTGGAACAACATGGAGTTCAAAATGTTACAAATAATGACGTGACGATATCAGCCAATCGTGATCATAGCAGGGCTTTAACACCTGGCATGGCTTTCACATTTCAGATCTAATAAACTGCTTGTTTGATTGAATAAATTTGTGTGCAGGTAAAAAGTCCCACTAAGTGTGCTTATGTCAAGGCAGGAAATTCATAAATCTAGCGTATCCTACATGAAATTCAGCATGTCTTAAAGTCAACATTCATTTAATAGTATTTTCATAGAAATACTTAAGGTTACTTTATCTCGTTTTTTATTCTAATATAAAATAATGTTTTTTATCACTAATATTTATAAAGTGTGTCCTTAAGACACTGATCGTCAAGATATGGGCAAATATGGATTCCGAATGAATACCTGCTCATGTAGTTAAAAATTAAAGACAACAATTTCTTAGAAAGCACTATTCATCAACGGCCCAATTAAAAATAAGTGATTGTCAGCCGAATCCTTTCAACATGGTTTTACACTAATTAGAATTGAACTGAGAACCTTTTGTATATGAATGAGAGTTTTTAACGTAAACATTTTAGGTTAAAGTGTGTATTTTAGTTTAATTATTACAATGCTATTTTAACAACCATATCAACATGTAAATATCTTCAAAATACAACGCAACAACTGATGTTAATCTCAAAAGAATGAAATCAATTTTGTTTATAAATTAAAGTTGCTAAATTTTGTACTTTCGTTAATAATATAATATATCTGAAACATTCAATGGCTGAAAATAATTATCTAGTAGCAGGAACAGGCACTCATCACTATCAGAGTGGGGAGGGGGTGGGAAATAATAAACTTTAATAAAATAAAATAAAATTTACTACGTACTTCCTACGTTATGTAGAAGGGATTTTTTTTAAATTAACATAAAGTATCAACCTATGAGGATCTTAGAAGGACTTGTTTCAAGGTCTGTCTGTGTCACGTAGTGACTGCCTTGTATACTTCATCAGAGAGGAAGTGCAGGAAGGCTGGGCTGGTTCGTGACGTGTTTACAAGTGATTGTAAGACCACTTACCCCGACATTCACTCAAAACGTTTACTTTATATTTTACATTTTAATTAATTAAATTTACGTTATGGCACTAAAAAATATTGGCAAACATATGTAAACTTATTTTAAAATATAAAAACAAAGATGATTTTAAATTAAAATGTAATGATTTAAATTACAAATGCAAAATATAAATATTTTATGGGGATTTTAAACCATGCTTACAATCCTCAGACCAAAGGGACTCTTAAAGGAATCAAGGCCATCCCTTTCTGAGCCATTCTGGTTGAGAGTGCTAAGTGTGGTTTACCAAAAATTATCACGACGAAATAAGAACATATTGTACTTTTATTTTAATAATCTTGTTTTGTGTGACTTCAATTTATATACAATTTCTACCAGCACGTAATAGTTATGTTGATCAAGAAACTACACTCATTACATATTTTACTTTAGTTCTCTCATAATTTCTAAATAAAATTCTCGATCCTCCTTTAAATCTGTTTCTTATTAAACTTTAGTTTTCATTAATATTGTTTAGGAGCCACTTTGAACCACCGGCTCATAAACAAATCTGTTGAGAATGGTGAAATCTCTAAGTGTTTTCTGTGATAACACCACCCTCAACGTGTACAGCCACTCCTTCCTAACTCAAACGCAAACACTAGCCAGCCTACCTACCCTTTATAAACAAACTCCACTTGATATTCTCCCTGTTACTGCAGTTTCCACCTCAACTTTGTTTCTTCCCATCACTGCCTTAGTTACAAGGCTTGTTATTATTCAGATTTGCGATTCCAAGACAGCTTTTTAGTAATATAAGGTGAATATGTAATAATAATATTGAAAATATGAGTGTTGGATAGGTACGGATGACCTGTATTGTCTTGTTACTAACTGAGTTAGTTCAGAAAGTACCATTTATAAATATACTAATAGCTAGGTCAACTAAGGGACCTACGGCTTTACGTGGAATTCGAACCACGTAGTATTATTTTGATTTTGAGTTAACTAACATGACTGATGTTCAGTTATCTTCCCTATACAATATTTGAACAGTGTATACCAACCAACATCGATGCCCCAGACTTCTCTAGTAGTGTCCACTTCAATGGTAACCTTGAGTGGACGCCATTTCGGTATTAAGGCATAGAACATAAATCCTACTATCTCCATGACACCTTGTCCCTCAGTAACTGGATTACAGCTCTGTGTAATTAGTGCGGATCAAGGAAAATATTTAGTTCACAAAATTGTTTCGATCACAAATGATAGTTGACGATATTTTTAACACACATAAATTGGTCACTGAAATATTTGAGTTGAAACCAGATTTATGAATATAATATTATTAAATTAATATTGATAAAGTTAAGAACTTGAATGAATTAGAGAATTAAACTTGATGAACGTTCCAGCTAATGAAGCGACCTAAGTGTTTCGTTATACTACATTCGATTATTCGTCAGAGCCATTAACTACCTATATCTGTAACTTGTAAACTATTTATGTCGTATACATTTATGCATGTAGGTGACGTTTTGAATGCAGTTATCTGCAGATTGAATCGCCTTCGGATATTGCTTTGTGATCTATGGCACTACACCATCGGCAATATTGTTACTTGACAGATATGTCAATGCCAACTGTGTGCAGCTTTAGTGTAAATCTGTAAGTGTAAATAGTCTGTGTAGATGTACTGTCTAAGTGCATTATGACGTCAAGTTAGAATTTCAAATAAAATTGTGTAAGTTTAAGTATATTTTTTTTAATACGATTATTTTGGTTGGCAGCTGGCATGTCTGAGAGATCACACAAGTGATACTTCAGCTACCGAAATCGTCGTTCGTTTAAAACCATCCAGGGGAGCACATAGATCGTGGGGTAACAAAGATAGAAGTGTTATTGCCCCAATAATCGCCAGATGTACTCACCAACTGCTCAAGTATAGTAAAAATTTAAAAACATTTGAGTATGAAAGAAATCAATAGCATTATTGTAGGGAAAAAGTAATAATGCTCAGATTCTTTAAAACAATTTTTTTAACACACTTCATTGTGTTTAAACAATGTCTGAGTCCAAGAAGGTTATGTTTCACAATAGTTATCCACACTATTACCAACAATATATTATTAACTATGCTGATCCTATTTAACTCTCTGTGTGATCACACGCTAATGCAATTTATTGCCATGAAAAAGACTATTGCTGTTAGAGAATTCACGAATCTCAATTGATTGGCACAACAAACAAAAAGCTGGCTGATCTCCTCTGAATCTGTCAATGTTGGTTTTCCCTCCTTTCAGTTTGCCTTTCTAAGTCAATCAATTTTGATTTTGCCACTTTAGTTAACTTTTCTAAATCCATCAATGTTTGTTTTCCTCTGTACTTTGGTCAATATCGGTGTTGCTTCTAGGTCATTTAATGTTGGTTTTGCCCCTTTAGTTTACCCCCATAAGTCGATCAATATCGGTGTTGTTTCTAAGTCTTTCAGTATCGGTTATGACCCTTTGGTTAGCCTTTATAAGTTGGTCAATATTTCTATTGCTTCTAAATCGCTAAATGTTGGTTTTCCCCTTTGGTTTGCTCCAATAATCCGGTCAATATTGATGTTGCTTCTTAGTCGTTAAATATTGGGTTTCCTCCTTTGGTTTGCCTCTATAAGTTGGTCAATATTTGTGTTGCTTCTAAATCGCTAAATGTTGGTTTTTCCCCTTTGGTTAGCTCCGATAAGACGGTCAATATCGATGTTGCTTCTTAGTCGTTAAATATTGGTTTTCCTCCTTTGGTTTGCCATTCTTATTGTGTCAGTATTATTAGTCACCTGTTTCCTTACTACTCTAAGTTGGTAAATTTTAGTTTGGCTCCTTTTGTTCATACTGTCAAGTTTGCTCTTCAAAGTTGGACAATTTTATTTATGCTTCCTTGTTTATCCTGCCGTAACCTCATTTATTTATTAGTGAATTAGTAAACAGTTAAAAGCGTTCTAGTTTAGTTTTGATAGCAAATTAATATTTAAATTATCATTATTTACATTTTTTCAATGTACTTTTATTTTAAATTAACTATACCAGAATGAATTAAAATTAACACATTGTAATAAAATTTAATCACCAAATATTCTATACTAACGCTAAAATTTGATAAAATTGTTTGTAATTGCTGAATAATATTAGACATCAATGTATGTCTATTTAATATCAAGTTAACTGATAACTTTTTACAGTAAAAGACAAATCACCGCCTTTATAGTTCCCTTTAAGGTAGTGTCTGATAACAGGCATTGCTATGCATTGTCTAGCCAGGGAAATCCAGGATGAGAAATGGTCCAGATGGATTGACGTCGTAAAAGCTGTTTCGACGTATTTCTTATCTTCAGATACAAAGTGGTTGGAAGTTGTTAATACTGTACCCGCAACAGACAGATGTAAACGTATTGAGCTCTTATTCCCGATAAAACGAAATAAATACATTAAAAAAATAAAACAACAGTATAGCAAATGGTGTTTCTTTTTACTAAAACATTTATTAAAACTCCAGCCTACTTAATATGAACTCATTTTTTGCTGTTGTAATTTTATTTAAAACAAGCCGTCCCTCTTAAAATCTATTGTATGGAAATGTTACAATACTAACAATACTATTGTACGTACAATCAGAATACTTACTGGACAATAATCACAGAAATTAAATGCAAATAAAATACGTTAATGTGGATATTTATATAACAATTAATTGTAACAAACTTGTATGCATCTGGACGCTGGTATAGGTTGATATTCCTTAAAATTCTGTTCTTATCACTCTTTTTTAAACACTTCCGTATTTGAATAGCTTCGTCGATTTTCGTTGCAAGTGACAAAAACTTAATTCTGCAGGAACAAAAAAACTGTTATTTTAAATGTGCAAATTCCAACTCACCATTTTTTCAAATGCTTTTTTATAGAAAAATAACTAATATTTTTTACTCTTTAAAATTTAAAATATTTTTCTTTAAGTAATTTTATACTTGATTAGTACATTTTCCACTATATTCTTTAAATTTTAATATAATATACTGCACGAGTTTTTAACGAGTTTTGTAAAAAAGACAGGTCAAATTAGGCACTTTAAAAAGATATATATCTATAAAACGTTTTCGTTGATTGTTTCCCCTCAACTTATTCATTTATATCTTTTAAGAAGACTACCACTTTTAATCCAACAATTTCAAAAATAATTATTTTTTCATGAAACATTCTTAATTTTTGGTAATAAATATTTTACTTTGTACTTTTAAATGAGAATTTATCAAAGTTTACAATGTGATTACAATTTTAAGCATGTATAAATAAACCTAAAATATTAAGTAAATATCGGCTTGTTTACATAAATAACTAAAGTACCACTCGATGGAGTTCCTTTGTTCAAAGGGAGTGATTTGTTATGATCCAATATCCGAGTAGAGATTGAGTCTAACCAGATCTACAGAAGGGCTTGCATCCCCATTTGAACTAAAGTGTTATCCACTTCACAATACCTTAGGGAGGGTTCAACTTCTTTGCTTTGAGATGAGTTGAAAAGAGGAAACTAGAACATTTACAAATATCTACATGGCATTATAAAATAATGTCAAGTTATTTGAAATTTACCTCTTTATCACTTATTAAATTTTTAATCCATCTATTACATTATGAATAAGAGATATTTAATGTTAAACAATAAAATCTATACTACTAATATTTATTCAAAACTTTTTTATTATTATTCTTACTATTTAAATAAAAATAAGAGGCGAATCTCCTCTTTTCAACCATACTCTGCCCATTCTCCCTAGACTACTAATCTGTTCGGGAAACTTATTTAGACAAAGTATGGTGGCAAACCAGTACTTTACGAAGAAAACATTACTGATAGAACCTAACGGTCAAGGCAGAATCCGAACCAGTGCTATCTCCAACTCAGGTACTAACTCAAGACGTCTTGCACCGCTCTGCTCCTAGCTCTTCCACTACGATCGTTGGGGCTACGTTCTTTACGCCAGTTTACAGCTACTCAAGTTAATCGGGGATCTAACAATCAACAGTTCATTTAAAAATGTCTAGTTGTATCTTTCTTCACAATGCACGCTTAATTCTTTAAAAAATAACCTCTTATATCAAGTTGCACTATTCTAAGCTCCCTCAGTCGTATGGTTAATGATAACAAAGGCTCTGATTGCCCGGTAATTCTACCTTATTTTGGATCGAAATTCTTTTAACTGATTGTTTAAGTAGAATTTTAAACAAACTAACAATATTCCTGCAGATTAAAAATGATTTACAATCTTTCACTTCAATCATACTGAGTATCGTAATGACTCATATGTTATTAGGATAGGTAGTAGCGTGGCTGTTCTCTATGTGCCCTGTACTAGTAAAGTGTGAACGGAGAGGCATTTCAATTATATATATATATATTAGAATAGTTTTAATTTGTAGAGTAGGGTCCATCAAAAACATCCAACCAATGAATGTTGTTCTCTTAATTAAACTGATTTTACTAGACACATGATCAAGGAAAAACTACTCTGCAGTAGTACCAACCAAACAATTCGCTTTGTGTGCTGTGTAATCTGATTACTGCCCATTAACCGTAGTAATGAGTGTGTCAATTGATTCATTCAATTTTAACAAATGAACGCATTGATTCCAGTGGAGTTGTCAAAACTAAAAAAAAGCACACAGATCAGCTGGTTGTTTGTAGTAAATATTTGTAGAATGTGTAAACATCCTAGAGCATGCAAAGCTTTACAATAATTATGAACCTAATTAATTCACTGTATGGATCTGTGTTTTCAATATCATAAAAATAAATAATATATGTTATAATCTTAGAACTTAGGCTTAAGCGGCCGGTGTCATAACTAGAATCTACATTTTCCGGGGACAACTGCGTCAAGGATAATTACAAGACAACAATATTTACAAGACAACCAGACTGTTCGCCCATATTCCTTCCTCTGAGACGCTCTCAGTGTCAGAGGAACCACTGACGATGCCTCATCACAGTATGGGCGAAACGTCTGGTTATCTTGTATATATTGTAGATAGTACCTTGACATGGTGGTCACCGGAAAATTTTGATTCTACTAATGCATGCTGTACTTCAACACACAAATTCTTTTAATTTTTCAAAAGTGAGCCAAATTTGCATGTTTGAGCAAGAATATAAGGCAAATGCATATGGTTTCGAAGGTGTTGAGAAGTAAACATAAAAAAATATTTATAAATTTATATTTTATAAGTTCTGGCTCAGTTAGCACATATGGTTTTTGAAGAAATGAAAAATTCAAGATAGCCAAGTTGTTAGAAATGTAATGTAGATTTAAAATATATACACATGTTTAGCAATACTATGAAAGGAAAAAAAGTTAGGTAAATAAACACAACTATGTACATTATTTTTCATCGATACTTTTAGTCTGATGTGTCATCATCTGCCAGCTTCCTTTTTCTTCCCACCCTTACTGGCCTCCAAAAGTGTTGTAATTTATTGAAACAATGTTTGTGTTATTATTATTGTTATTATAAACAATGTTATTGAAGCAATGTGAAATTAGGATCCATTTTCACTAAATACAAACAGAAATGTAAACAACTCCAACAAACCTCATTACTGACAGCTGACTCGATCATACTAAACTTGACGCATACTTTGACCAAAGACAACTAAACTAAAATTCGAAACAATGCTAAAATTTTAAAACTACATTTAGTCCTTAAGTTATAGGACTAAATTAATTCAAAGAATGTATCATATGTTCTTAAGTAGGATACTTGTAAAATCATTAACTACCAAATAATTAATATTATGTATTATTTATTAACGTTTTCTATAGCTACAACTAAGACAATTTCAACTGACCAACATTTCTGGTGGGTTGACGTTTAAACAGAATCATTATCGTATAGAATGAGCTATATACTTTCTTTAAATAATAGTTGAAAAAGTCACTGAAGGTTCTTTGTGTTGAAAGTAGTGCTTAGGTTGCTGTGATCCAAATCTCATCAGAGGAACACAAACAAAGCAGATTTCAGAGATGGAGTTGAGTTCCTAGAAATCTAATCATCATCTCACCGTTTGTTGTACGTTTATCCTCTTTATCTTTAACAAAATGCTATAAATCTGTAGTTTAAGCCTATTGTGGATGAAAGCTCTTTGACAACTTTTTCTGTAATCAGAAATAACAAATCTCGTCAGTTGTGCGTACCAAGTGATTTCTTTTAAATGTTAGTTATTCGTAGTTTTCCAGTCAATCTCACTACGACAAAACTTTTAAAGTAATTAATGTGTAAATGATGCTCTTACAGTTTGCTAAAAATTCATTGCTTAGAATCCATACTTTATGAGTCTGCTATAACTGCTGTCATATCGGATTTTATTCACCATAAGGCCAAATTTAATATAATAAAAGTTTACAAGATTCTTTGTCGATAAACAATTTTACTAATTTTTTTTAATAAACCAAAACTAGTTGGAAACATTATTCCATGTTGCCTAATCACACAGCTTATAAAGCATATAAAACTTTGAAATACATATTTTTTAGCATAAGCGTGACACTTATGTAAGTAGTTTTCAATTGGGAAACATTTCAGCTACCGATATACGGGCTACCTGGTAGCCAAGCAAAGAAGAGAGAGTAAACTGCCTTGACTTTTCATAACACACACCCAATCTACTAATATTCGATGGAGTTACTAGTTTTAAAATCAACGCATGTGGCAGTATTATTCATAGCAATTATGCTCATCTACTCATCACACTCATTCGAAATCCATATTCACCCATATCTTGACGATCGGCGTCTTATGAATAAATAAATAAATATATGAGCATCGTTTGCATACTCAATCAAGTTTGATTGTTCAATGATGCTTAATACAGTATTATAATTTATTAATTTATAAATTAGCTAACAGCTTAGTAAAAAAAAATATTTTAAAATTTCCTTTAAATTTTTTTATTTTTTTGTAACTTTACTATGTTATTATTTTATTATATTTTATTTTGCCCAAATTTGGGTATTGAAATATTGAAGAGCATCTCTTTAATTGTGTCAACTAACGTTAACTTTCGTAAATTAATTTTCTCTCAAGTAATTAATAATTACATCAAATAAGCTTTCTCAATAGATTTTCTCACTTATATTAACATAAAATAGTAATAATTGAGTTCTCGTACTATTCGGTATTAATTATTCTAAATAAATCACGGCTACAAAATTTATGTTCTGTAATATTCACTTATTAGGTCGCTTGGATTTAAAATGCAAATAGGAAAAGTTTAGCCATTCTCTTGGCACTGGGTGTTAATATTTGAATAAATTTAGGAAAGATCAATTAAAACTTCTCGAACTAGCAAAGTTTTCAAGTTCTGTTCACGCCGCTTGGGCGTACCGTTATTTTGGTCCGTTCGATATCGACGTTTATGGAGATTAACTTGATTTATAAATATATCCTTTAAGCTGAGGGATGTTTTTTTGACCACTTCCAGATGGAATATTCAACCGCAGCCATATTTCAATTAAGTGTGTTCTCCTTAATATAATGATTAATAATGAGAGTTTAGAATTTGACAATTATTATAAATATGTTGAGCGTTATTGTTTAATTTTTAATGTTTTTGAAAATAGCCGCTTTTGCTAATGATGTGCTGCCTTTCTAAATATATTCTAAACTATAATATTGATATAAAACAGATTTTCTTGTGGTTGGCATGTAATGTACTGTTGTTGAATGTTGGTAAGCCATGTATTGTTAGTTTTTTCTCATAAAAATTTTAATTTTCATGAATAAATTAAGTTCGAGGAGTTGAATAATTGCTTTAATGTATATTGTAATTGTTCGGTTTTCTCGCAAACAGTGTATAAAGAATCCAGTTATCCTGGTTGATGAGATACTTAATTGGAAAGACCAAATTAGTGTAGTTAAAATGTATCTGTTAATATTTATACGAAAATTATACTTTATAAAACCTTTATGACCTGATTACATAATTTTACAAAACTGCTATGCATTTGTTTACTCTCTCAGCTAATTCATGGGAAAAACTGAAATAGGTTTGGTGTGGTATTACAATAGTTGTATTCAAAATCGAATAAAATTCTAAAATCTATTATTCTAATATTGTACAAAATAAATAGAAAAGCTTAATAAATTCCCCTTTTCTTAAACGTAAATATTTTTTATTTAAGATACTTAATTGTTTTCAAAGTCTTAGTATTTTTTTATATAAAGTAGCAATCTTGGTATAGTGATAGATCGGAGGATAAACAGAACCAGGTACACACTTCACGCTGCTGTCCTCAGATTGCCCCGAGCAAACTTTTCTCTTTTTTCTTTCAAAAAGTTTGCTTTGTTGGACCAACATGTTTATTTTGAAATCCTTTCATTTTCTCAAACAATCTCTGAAGCAGCGTAATTTCAAAATAAATTTGAAAATGATTTTAATGTTGTTCAATGAGAAAATTATTCACTAACTACTGAGCTGTAACTCATCACATATTCAAGTATTTGCCGATTATTAATAACTGAATCTCGTAAATAAATCAGACAATTGATTTGCCTTGTCACTTTTCTGTGTTTTAAGAAAATTCTTGAATTGTATTGTCAATTACATAATAACTGATAACATCAGACAACTCAGGGAATTAAACTATAGTAAATCTAATAATTCCTGAGCAAGGTTAGAGTCCTTATTCCCTTGTGTGTTGGAATTTGTTTTCAGAAGGAATTAGAAGAATTTTATCTCATGTTTAACAAGTGCTATCCATTTCTTTTAATTTATTTTATTTCAGGTTAAATTGCTACTTGCTAACTTTAAATTATAGTACAATCAATATTTGAAACATACGTGTTTTTTTTTTCTCAAGTAACTTAATATGTTCATACTTTAAGAACATTTAAATATTGTATACTTAGATATCTGTTGCATTTACAATAATGATTAATTATGATATTAGTATTAACGATAATTTTGGCACGTTTGCAGTTTTACTATTTTCTAAAAATAAACGTAATTTAAATTTGGTTAGGATTGCACGTACATAAGGTCCCTAGACCTAGTTGCCCTAGATATTGGGTCATAAAGGAACAATGTACCTTAGTTAGTAACAATGACTACACTCATCATACTCATTCACCCCCCATATTTGCCCGTATCTTAAATATCGGCTTCTTAGTTATCTGAAGCAATAAATAATAATTAGTTACATATTTTAGTTACGCCTGAAATAAATCAAAGTACAATTTTAGATGTAGCAATTAAATCATCTGAACACACGTTAACTATCTCAACTGAATATTAGTTATTCAATGTAATTTAGCTTCCACTTGTACTCGTTTTTTATCCAATTCATTACACAACGTTCCACTAACTATGAACATATGTGAAAGGTCGATGTATTGATTGAACCTAACCAATATATTAACATCGACATTGATTAATATTATTTAACCTATGTGTGGTAAGCAAGTTTAAGTCACCAAGCATCTTCTTAAAAAACTTATTTGTTAAATATCAACAAAATTAGTCATATTAATTTTTTTTTAAAAAAACTTTGGTTAAACCTATTCTATGTAATAAACTGGTCAACGGTTTTTATAACACAAAATGTAATTGTTTGTTGTCTTAATTGTTATTTTAAAAACACGTGGATTTATAAAAATTCAAACGATTATTTAATAAAAACAGATTTAATACAATCAAAAGTGTAAGATCATCTTGACAAATAATGAAATAAGTGCAAGCTTAGTAATTACAGTTTATTACAATTTCAGCATATTAAATATATGTAAATTTACATTTAACTCACGTGCAAGTGTAATTTAAGGAACGTTCTTGAATATTTAAACAATAACTTTTCTGAGTTCAGAAAGGGAACTCACATACATTTAGAGTCTTTCGGCTGAAAACGCTTATTTCAAGCTGACGCAGATGTTTCCGTTTGCTCATTAAAAATGCAGGTGTAACAATCTTACCAAGATGAACGTCAGGAGTGTCAACATTACAAAATATAATCGAATGGTACATTCTTCGACTCATCCGTCTTCATCAAACTATAAAATGGATTCACATATTACTGTATATATATTTATCAAAAAGTATATCATACTAAATTCCAGGGCGAGCCTCAGCTACTGGACGGGTCGCAGGTGGCGGATAGCGAACGTTCCATCAGATATGGTGGACAGCTGCGAATAAGGCATTGCCGAATAAGCAGTCCCGGACCGAGGCGGCAGCATTAGCAGGGTGTGGGGGGGTGGCCTGTGGCAAGGCATCACCCGTTAAAATCCACATGAGCCTTAAGACGATGCTGTGACATGGCGAGTAAGAGCCGCCATTCAATATGCTCTGCCCCATGATGCCTTGCATGGCATAGGAGAAGATCCTGAAGGCTAGGAGAAGGAAACTCTGATTTAACACCATGGCGAGATCAGCGTCTGAAAGCTGAAGTGGAAGCAACTGGTCTAGGAGAGAGGAACTCCAAAATCAAACCTCTGGTCCTCCAGGTTGGGGGTTGAGCGTAGGGCTAACTACCCTACCTTAGAAAATCTGCTTGGTTGCGAATACTAGACAACAGCCTCGGAATCGGATGGGATTAATGGCACAGAACCGGCGAGTAAATGGACGTGATAAAAAGAAAACAGATTGGACGTTGGCGACATGGAATGTACAGTCAATGACAGGAGTAGGAAGACTGCATGACATAAAGCGAGAATTGGAAAAATACAAAGTGGGAGTTGCCGCAATTCAAGAAATGAGATGGAGAGGGAAGGGAATTATGACATCAGGGAATTTTGTGGTGTTTTATAGTGGAGGAGATGAGAGAAGAGCAGGGACCGGATTTATTGTGGAAAAAAGACTGAAACCATTTGTGTTGGATTTTAAGCCAGTAAGTGAGCGTATCTGTATACTAAGAATGAAAGAAAAATTTTTTAATGTGACACTAGTTTGTGTGTATGCACCAACAGAGGAAGCTGAGGAAGAGGTTGCAGATGACTTTTACGATCAGCTAGAGGAGGCATATGATGGAATTGCACGGAATGATGTTAAGATAGTACTAGGGGACCTTAATGCAAAGATAGGGAAAGAAATAGAATTTAGTAGGACGATAGGGAAAGAGAGTTTACATGAATCTAGTAACGGGAATGGAATAAGACTGATAGATTTCGCAACGTCAAAAGATTGTGTGATTAGGAGCACCTGGATGCCAAGGAAAGACATAAAAAAGGCAACTTGGCGGTCACCAGACGGAGTGACAGAAAACCAAATCGACCATGTGTTAATTGAAAGGAGACATGCATCGGACATTATGAAAGTGGAAAGTTGTAGGGGAGCGGATGGAAACTCGGATCATTACTTGGTAAGGATTAGATATAGACAAAGGATATCGGCAAATAGAGAAAGGAAAGGGGAACGGCAAGAAATAATAAACATTGAGAAGATAAGAAAAGTGGGAGAGGTTAGAGACCAGTATGAGGAGAACATAACTCGGAGGTTACAGGAGGAGGAAGAAGCGTGGCAAGAGGGGGATGTGGATCAGAAGTGGAGAACCTTAAAAAAGGAGGTTACAGGAGCAGCACGAGAAGAAGTAGGTGTGAGAGAGAGATGCAGACGAGAGGAGTGGTTTAATGAGGATTGTGTGAAGGCAATTGGTGAGAGAAATGAAGCTAGAATGAGAATGTTACAAAAAAGAACAAGAGAAAAGGTGGAGAATTATAGAGATAGGAGAAGGAACGCAGACAAAATTTGCAGAAGGCAGAAGAGGCAATTCCTGAAACGACAGATGGAGCAAATGGAGGAGAAAGGAAGAAATGCAGACATAAGAGGTTTTTATCAAAGAGTAAAGGAGGAGAAGAAGGGATTCATGCCGAAAGTGGAATTTTGTCGGGATAAGGGGGGAAACCTGTTAGGGGGTAAAGAAGAAGTTTTAAACAGATGGAAGGAATATTTCAGGGAGTTGCTGAATGAAGACAGGCAGAGAGAGGGGCTGGAAGAGGGAGATGAAACGGAAGAGATGAGAAGGGAAGAAGAAATACAAGTAGAGACCCCGACAAGAGAAGAAGTAAGGGAGACCATACTGAAGTTGAAGAACAATAAAGCACCAGGACATGACGGGATATCAGCGGAGTTGTTTAAGTACGGAGGAGAGGTATTGTTGGAAAGAATACATAGTTTAATAGAACAGGTATGGATTAGCGAAAAGATGCCAGAAGACTGGGGGGTTGGAGTAATCTGCCCTATACATAAGAAGAACGACAAGACGGTTTGTAGTAATTATAGGGGGATTACGCTGTTGAATGTGGTTTATAAGGTGTTTACGAAAGTGTTGGCAAGGAAACTAGAGCCAATAGTAGAAGAAATACTAGGAGAATACCAGTGTGGATTCAGGAAGGGGAGAGCAACGATTGATCAGATTTTCAGTATACGACAGATTCTGGAAAAGTGCTATGAATATAATATAGACATCCACCAAGTGTACATTGACTTTAAACAGGCGTATGACTCAGTGGAGAGGAGAGGACTATTCCAGATAATGAGAGACTTTCAAATCCCAAAGAAGCTCATACGGCTAATAAAATTGACATTAAATAGGACTAGGAGCATGGTGAAAGTGGGAGCAGAGTACTCGACAGAGTTCGAAATAGAAAGAGGGTTACGACAAGGCGACGTACTGTCGACCATGCTGTTTAATTTGGTGTTGGAAAAGGCAATGAGACTGGTGGGGGTAGAGAATAGGGGATGAACGATATTCAATCGAATGCAGCAGCACATGGCATATGCAGATGATGTTGTAATACTGGCAAGGAATGGGAGACAAATGCAAGAGGCTTATATTAGGTTGGAAGAAGCATCAAGGTTGTATGGGCTGAAGGTCAATGTACAGAAGACGAAATCTATGGTAATGACAAGAAGTGGCCAACGGGGAGGACAAATGGTGGTTATTGGTGAAAATGACATTGAAAGAGTCGACCATTTTAACTACTTGGGATCAGTGATAACGGAGGATAATGACGTGTACAGGGAGGTGAGGGCAAGATTAGCAGCGGGGAACAGGAGCTGTTGGGCACTGAAAAAGGTATTGGGGTCTAAGGTGGTGAGTAGGAACTCAAAAATAAAGATTTACAGGACCATAATAAGACCGGTGGTAACTTATGGGTCGGAGGCCTGGACACTGAGGTCAAGGGAAGAGAGTCTGCTACAAAGATGGGAGAGAAAAATTCTCAGGAGGATATTTGGGCCAGTCAGGGAGAACGGGAACTGGAGAAGAAGAACAAATAATGAATTGGCACAGCTGTATGGACAGCCAGGAATTTTGGCGGAAGTGAGGGGAGGGAGATTGAGGTGGGCTGGACACGTGTGTAGAATGGATGAAGGAAGAGTACCCAAAAAGGTGATGGAACAACAGCCCGGGGGAAGAAGACCGAGGGGAAGACCCAGGAGAAGATGGATGGACGGCGTGGAGGAGGACATACGAGGGATGGGAGTGAGAGGATGGAGGGGAGTGGCTGGAAACCGAGATGAGTGGAGGTCTGTTGTCGAGGAGGCCAGGGCCCTACATGGGCTGTAGCGCCGAGGATAATAATAATAAATAATAATAATAATAATATCATACTAAATTAATAATTACTAAACTAATAAGTTTTTAGCCGTGTTTGAAGAGGATATTAAAAACATATTATTTTATACTAATACGTGATATTGCATCTTTTAATATCTGACACAGTAATTTATTTATTCATTTTCAATCAGCTGTGACAGTTATTGTGAAAGAATGCGTCATTAATTTAAGAATAATGGTTATGTTAAAGACTTAATATATTTTAATATTTTTTTATTACTCTTAAACATTATTTATAATAGTTTTTTAATGTTTGTCTATGTATTCTTTTAGTAAATCGATTAAGATTGAGTTTTCTCTCATTCTCTATCCAATCAAAAATGTTTGCTAAGACAGTATTAAAAGTTTACGACTTTTCTAAGGGTGCTTTACAATGCGCTTTAGAAATGTAACCTCCAAATATTGTCCTTTTATATATCATGACTATTAATGTCTATGCCCACACGTATACGTCATTTTACAGTTTTACTACAGTAGGCTGTGTTAAAAATCAAAGGAACTATTCATTTACCATATAAAATAAACACCAACATGATACAATTGCACACATAAAAAATTAACTCTCATAATTCATTGTGTATTTAGATGCCATTTAAAAAGGGACGTGAAATATCACACTTTTATGTGTGAGGAACTTATTATATAAACGATTCAGTTTTACTACAAAAATTTACTATCGTTGATTTTGCCATCAATTTTATAATATTGTATTTTAATCCAATATTTTACTATACTCAAGTAATATATTATATCAAGTATAATATATCCTACTAGTTTATAATGGATACTCCTCTATTTATAAACATGCAAATAGATTTAAATCGAAAATCCCGTCTAACTATATTAAACATATTCTAATTGACTGCCAATCTCACTATTAGGGGATTTGCACTAGGCTATTCACTTGTCTTGTAATACAACAAACATAATCTTCGATACTTCTTCCATAACAACTACATATGTACATTTTAAAACTATTATAAATACAATAAATGTAAAGTTAAGTGTTCTCCCGTTCATAAAACAATTCAATAAATGGAAACGCCTTCAGTACAGCAACAAGCAATATAGATACTGTAGTCATAGTACCACTGTACGTGCATTAATGAGGTTTGTCCAAAGGGCTAGTCTGTGTAACCCCCCCCCCCCCCATGTAACCTGTAACGATATCATCTATAAGAGCTCTAGTTCTCAGGATGGAGGCCTAGGAATGTACATGGGAAACTATATGTACATTGATAGTTATATGAATTTTGTACATAAAGTGTTTCGTAACAATAAAGAGAAAAGCTCAGCGCCTGCAAACTAACAGATACTCTATCCGTCATACATTGTTGACTGGTGACCGGTGCCGGGGAGGGGAAGAGGAAGGCCGCGACCTTGCTTGGAATGCGGAAATCTGGTCACTAGGTCATCACATCGATGGTTATCAGTCGTTTAAATGGCTTAAAGAGATTTAAATGCCCGCAGTTCACTGCAGGTTAAAGTAACGAACTGTTGTGTTTTGAATGGTGTTTCTTTCCGATTTTACGACTCTGCTGGTCACTCCGTATAAATTGTTATCAGTGGTGTCACAATTATATTTGCTTTTAATTGTGACATATATAATTTGTGTACAGTTAAATTGATTACCGCGTGACAATTGCACGTCCTTTATTTACGACAATGCCCTTTATTTATTTATTTATTTATTATAAATAAATAAATAATCCTTTATTTATTTAGTACAATGCCCTACCTTTATTTACGACTGAGAAGCATTACTTATTGGACTCTACTTACCAGGGGGGTTAAAGGGGGTGGTGGTTATAGTAGTAATACAACAAACATAATCTTGGCTACTTCTTGCATAACAACTATAGAAGAACACTGTACAAATATTGTAAATTAGAAGTAGAATAAATTTAAAGTTAAATGTATATTGCAGGCGCTGTAGCTAGTACAAAACAATGTTCTAACTTTATACAACTGTGGAGCATTACTTACAAGGAGGGTTAGAAGGGGGGGGGTTATAGTCATAATTAAACTGTGTATACCCCTACTACGGGGTACAAGAAACCATAAGAATAAGCTGGGTGAGTCTAGGATGGCAAAAATTATGCTAGGTGGAACGATTTATGGTACACAAAGAAAAGGAAGACCGAGAAGAATATGGACGCTGGACGTTGATGAAGATTTAAGAATATGGGAACTGGAGACCAACAGCTTTTGGCAGGGAAGAATGGTGGTGAGTCGACGTGGAGGCAAAGGCTTATAATGGACTGTAATGCCAAATAAGAAGTATAAAAATACTGATTGTTATACATTTTAAAATTGATTAAAATAAATGTTATTGTTTACACTTTTTATTACTTAAAATGATAATTGTAACAGCTTTTATTGTAACTGTCTTGGTAAATAAATGTACCAAAATCACTATTTTAATACATCCAAACATTTATTTATAGCTTAATATCTGTACGAGCAGATCGTAAAAACCTTACCTTAGATTAACAAAAACTCGTACTACTGTAAGTTGTAATAAAAATAGATTTTACTTCAAATCCATGGTTGATTTAATATTTAAGAACGTAGTTAAAATAATGAAAAAATAAAATTTATGAAAAATATGGGCTTGATGGCTACTTACTGAAAACTAAAGTATTGTTTATATAACCAATAATAAATAGAGGTAGTCGATAAATGTATATTTATACAATCATTATAGTTGTGGTAATGCGTTTATATCATTGACAAGCATCTTGCACGTTAAATATTTTACCTTACATAATTTTCTTATTTGAGATTTTTTTTATAACATGGATAATTTTTTTATTCATAAAATTAAACTGTCTTCATGATAAATTATTGCTCCGAAAATTATTTAAGTGGTAAATAATACACCCCATACGAAATTTTGGAATAAATTAATTGACAGGTCTCAAGTAACCACCCCGAACTACAGACATACTTACATCCCTAAGTACGTGATTATCACTATTTACCTTGGACATAGGGTTGTATATATATAGTACATTTAATTTTTTTACATAATTTATTCGGTAATTTTTTTGTCGGAGTGACCAAATGTTTTGGATATGACACAATTAAAGGTGACACAGTGTAAAGGTGACACAGTGTAAAGGTGGCACAGTGTAAAGGTGACACAGTGTAAGGGTGGCACAGTGTAAAGGTGACACAGTATAAAGGTGGCACAGTGTAAAGGTGACACAGTGTAAAGGTGGCACAATTTAAAGGTGATACAGTGATGGTAGATATTTCAGTTTAATAAAATACCCTGTGAATTAATGGTTATAAAAACTATACAACACTAAGCATAATACAACAGTTCAACAATCGATGACTTCAGATACATACGAAATATTTGAATATTTCTAAATAGATCAACTTAAACGGTAATAAGACTAAAATGAGTACACATCTATATTACCTCTTAGATGGATCAGAAGGCCCCACATTCACATATTGCATTCCACCCATTCCTGGAATATTGAATCACATGACAATTGCATTCAATAGCCTAATAGTCTCCATTATTGAATATTATAATATGTCTAAACAGTTGCTTGGCTCTAATTTCATAGTTAAAAGTAATATTATGTGTAGTCAATTAATGATCTTTAAACATATTTTCAGATATGAGACGCCGACACAACTTTGTCCGTATTTTGAGGCAAATGTAATGGATTGAGAGAGTGTAAGGCTGAATGTGGATGACATGTGTAGTCTGGTTACTAACGAGTTCGACTTGTTCTCAGAAAGGACAATTTACTAGGGAAACTAAGGACTCACATATTTACGTGGAATACGAACCACGTAGTATTGGACTGAGTTTCAGCTAATTGACAGGCCTGATACTCAGTTCTATCTTACATCCAGATCCTGACTACCACCTAGCACGGACACCCCAGACTTCTCTAGTAGTGTCTACGCTGATAGCAACCACTAAGCGAACGCCATGGTGGTATTAATGTGTGATTTTTTTTAGCATAAATTGATGCAAATCTACTTAAAAACTAAAATTAATGGAACAGCAAATTAAAAAAAAAAAAATACCCTAATGAGTATTTTAGTAATAAAGGCACTAACGACATGCATTTCCACAAAACAACCATTAGTAGGTTTTATGATAATGTCTTTGGGTAATTAAGGCTGTTTGTTACTTTTCACATTGTTATATGACAGTGAAGCGCTCATTAATACATCTTTCCTCAGGCCTGTTTAGTTTTTTATTTTGTTACATTATCTTGCTATTCTTGTAACAACTATATGACTATTCATTTGTGGATGACAGTTTTATTTATTTATTTATTTTTCCTCTCAATTCTAAGTATAATCTAAATTAAGAATATAATTTTCCAATTTTAAATATTTATTTCACAAATACTCTTTTATAGTGAATAGAATGCTGCATTTTGTTCTTTTCATTACGAAAATGTTAAAACAGAAAAAAGTCTCACCTGGGACTTTAACAACTGAAAGACCCTTTAATCTCAAGAACTCTTTGTAGTCTACAAAAGGCATTGTCTTTCCCTCATTGTTACGTTCAGTTCAGTGTAATTTAATACAAATACATATAATGGATTGCAAAATATGGATTATATCCTATATATATAATCATTTACATTAAATTAGTGCTTGTACATTTGTTTGTTTGCAAGACATTAATAATTTTACGACCCCTAGAATTCAAGAAAAAGTTTTTTGAGAAAATTGATAAGAAATCTCTTTCTTGGAAAGTCAAAATTTATGAAGAATACCTTCTTATCTACCAAGTACTAAATTTAAAAGCGATTCCTCTACGGGTTTCTTATTAGACGTGTAAAGTTGATGTTCAAAGAAAACTAGTTAAATTTTTGACACTTTTTTTAACTAGGATAAAAATTATTAAAACTTATAATAAAATTTAATAGTGCTAATTTGGAAACGAACAATTCGAGAAACACACTGGTTGGATTGGATTTTGCACATGCCTATTAGTTTCTTACACATAATTTCTTCAAACTCCGTTACACATAGTTTCTGCACAGACAGTAGTAGTCAATAACTAGCTACAGATAGTTTTGATTCTACTCTCAATTACAAGACATTTCAAGTTGGTATGACATACATTAAGTAAGGACATATTTATTCTGAGTTATAACGTTTTACCTAAATTATTTTATTACCATGTGACACATTTTAAAATATAGTATACAGGATGTACAGCTTCTACTGTCACATATTTTAGAGGATCGTTTGTCAGGTCAATACAAGCAAATAATGCCACATAACATGTGTTCTATCTAGACTCGTTTTCTGTCTGTGTGTCTGTATGTGTTTTTTTACAAAAATTGGAATATCTCATAAACCTTTTGACATACAGTACTGTTTTTTCATATGAAGGTTGATCTTACAAAGATACATTTTATGTAAAAAGGCTAAATGTCTAAAACTATCCGTTTTAAAATGGCGGCTGTTTAAAAATGTTAAGGTCAAATATAAAAAAAACCTCAACTTTTTATTCAAAGATGTTAACACGCGTGATTTAGAGACTACGTTATGCCAAATTCAACGATACGCCATTTTAAAAGATCGATCGATAAACTTCAAAGAAAACGTATTTTTTGTGACTGAACGCATTGTTATCTGGGTAAAGAATACTCATATAACAATGACTGAAAGCATTGTTATCTGGCTAAAGAATACTCAGATAACAATGACTGAAAGCATTTTTATCTGGGTAATGAATACTCATATAACAATCACTGAAAGCATTGTTATCTGGGTAAAGAATACTGAGATAACAATGACTGAAAGCATTGTTATCTGGGTAAAGAATACTCAGATAACACTGCTTTCAGACCCAAAAAATACGTTTTCTCTGTTATTTATCAACCGATCTTTTGAAATGGTGTATAGTTAAACTTGACGTTTTCTATAAATCACGTTTTTTTAAAACAGTTTTTAAAAAATATCTTACTTTGACATTTTTAAATAGCCACCATTGTGAAAACGATCATTTTAGACATTTAGACTTTTTACTTAAGATATATCTTTGTAAGATCAACCTTCGTATGAAAATTCATTGTATGTCAAACAATACTGAATTCAAATTCAATTGAGTGTCTTGAGATATTTAAATATATGTAAAAAATAAACATACAGAGACACAGACAGAAAACGAATCGAGATAGGACACATGTTATATGGCATTATTTGCTTGTATTGACCTGACAAACAATCCTCTTAAATATGTGACAAGCTGGCCACCCTGAATATGAAATTTACTTTTTTACTCTATCCTTTTTATTCGGATGATGGTAATTTATGAGGTATTACAAAATCAATCCTCAGCTGAGTTTACACAGCTCTATACAAAATTACCTTGACTTTATTGTAAACTTTCTATGTAAAAGGTAAAGATATGTATTATACATCTTTGTCGGCACTACTGTTGTGGCGCAGTGGTGTAATCCAGCTACTTGGCCCACACAGTGTTGGGAGACTGTAGGCCATATGTACTATACTCGACCCTCTTAATAACGACACGGTACCCACTTAATAGTTGCCATCGGCGTGGACACTACTAGAGAAGTCTAGGGTGTCCTTGTTGGGTGGTAGTCAGGTATCGTATGTTGTTTAGGGAAGAAAACAGTTTCAGGCATGTCAATTAGCTGAAAATCAACATAGGTGGTTCGGATTACACAAGAGGTTTTAGGTCTTTCAGATGTCCTGGCTATTAGGTACTAATACTTAAATCTTTTTAAAGAACAATCAACCTTGGTTAGTAGCAATGACCACACTCACTCATCTACTCTCACCACAATCATTCGCCCCTCGTTTCGCCCACAATTCTACGATCGGGTGATGAATAATGAATAAATTTTAATACCTTGTTTCACATTAAAAGTTTTT
>JAQJVL010003289.1:0-64569 GCA_035578905.1 Stictocephala bisonia | reverse complement strand
TTAATCACAGACATTCTGCCTTGTTACTTGGATTATTTCTGCATAACCCCGATAATCTGAATAGTAAACTTGTCTTCACTGTGAAGGTTTCCTCAATCACAGACATTTAACTTCTTTTTTATTACTCTCTGCCATTTAAACTATGAATACCTAGTATTAGCAAAGAACTTGGCACATTTCTTGATATCTCATGGATATTAATAGATAAATTTTTGTATTAGTACAACTTTCATCCCTGAAGATGCAAGTTTTTAAAGAGATTATGCAACACTTTAACTATAAATAATTAGTCAATCTTACATTACTTTTCTTTAACTTAAGTTATTGCCACCTAACATAAGGCATTAGTTTATTCTGATTGAAGGCAGGTGCTATGAAACGTTCTATTGGTTGCCAGATATAATAAGAGTTTGGTTTTGTATAGAGAATTGATTTCTGAAGATGTCCTTGTCCATCTGGTTGAAAATTGACATTTAAATGAATTTAAAAGCATGTCTGTAAAAAAAAGAACTAGAAAACCAACAAATGATAATTTAAATTCTTAATCTAAATTGGTTTTTTAAGTAAATTGTGTTAATTCAACTAAATTATGAATATTGTCAACAGAGTTTCTGATTTTGCTCTGAATTTGCCATTGATATTGTGGAATGTTTTATATTGATGATCAAGGTTTGATATTGTATTTATTATATGACAAGATTGTAGAAAGTAATTGATGAATCAATTTATAAAGCTTCAAGGCCTTAAAAATGGTTGCTCTAATTTAAAATATCATGAAAGCTTCATAGCCAACACTTTTCCATTATTTTTAAATTTTAACTTTAACTTTAGAGAGAAGAACTCTCTAAAAAGACAGTCTTACTTTAAAAAAAATTACGTTAGCTGGATATCACAGTTATGTAAATATTGTGGCCAATTTGTTTGTAATGGATGGCTTATTTATTTAGTACATTTCTTTAATTATTCAGTTCATTTATTTTTCCGTTCTGAGTTTTTTATTTGCTGAAGACCATTGGATGCCTGCATTCTTAGCTCGATGACAGATTCTTTTCATTCAAATATGCATCAGTTTTGACATAAATTCCAAAAGGATGAACTATTTCACACCTTTTATGCCTTCCTATTTTATAAGCTGTTTTTTCAGGTTCTTGTGCATGTATAGTATGTTTTTTGTTCTTTTTTAATATTTGTGTCTATACAGGGCTGCCAGCCAAACTTCTGAAGGTCATTTCTTGGGTCATATGTACAAATCCTCTATTTCGCACCGTTACATATCTATCAGTCTGTCTGTTTTTACAAAAAGCTTAATATTTCTGATTATTTGAAATAAATCATGAAAATTGGTATGACTGTTATATAAAAGTTAACGATCAATACCACTGTACGTGTATGGGTGGGTCAATACCACTGTATGTGTATGGGTGGGTCAATACCAGTCACTGTACAAGTATGTTCAAATACCATCTAAATTTAATTTTTGTGCAGTAATCCTTTTCAAATTGGTGACCATTTTAAAATTTTAAAACTGAATATCTTAATAACTTTAAATTTTAGTAAAAACCTGCAAGTTAGAAAAAAAGCAAAGAATGTATTTCTAAAAATAATGATATAGAAATGTTTAGGATCCAAAACTATTAACTGAGAAATTAAAATTTTTGTCTAATAAGAACAGAATTCTTCGATCAGAAAATATTTCTTATTTGATAATAATTTCAATATATTGTTTAATAGTTGTTCAATCCTAAAACATTTTATAGCATTATTTGTAGAAATAAATTATTCAGTTTTTGTCTAATACAGGTTTTTACTAAAATTGAAGGTTATTAAGATATTTAGGTCTAAAAGCTTAGAATGGCTGCTGATTTGAAAACGATTATTGTAGAAAAATAAAATTTAAATGATATACGAATAGTATAAAGATCAACAGTCATACCAATTTTCATGAATTTAATTCAGTTATTTTAAAAAATTAACCCTTTTAGCGTCATAGAATTATTTTTGATTATTGTATTACGTAATTATTAATGTAAAATTTATTTTTCTTGTTTTCTGAAGTTAACTTTTTCTACTTTTTTGACTATAAAAGAAGGGAGGAAAATTGATTTAAAAAAACATAATTTTAACAATTTTCAGATATTTTAATTTTTAAAAATGTATCTATATAAAAAGCAATGAATTGAAATATTACAACTTCTCTGTTTCTTAATATTCTCTTCTAAGTGTTAGATCAATTAGTGCTTAGAATTGAGAAAAAACAATTAATTTGACAAATAGATAACAGTTTAAGAAGTATATAATACTGTGTAGATATACAGGATGGACACGCTTTCACAACTTTACTGGTAAAAGTGAAATCTTGTACATGATCATGGTTACAAAGAACACACTTTTTGACGCTAAATTCAAATTATCTGTTAAATTAAATGTATATTCAAGAGAAATTAATTGCAGCAAACCAGATTTTGAAAGGTTTATCTTTTCCAAAGTAGTGGTCATTTGAATTTCAAAGTAACTACTAATTTTAACAATATTATTTCTCCGCTATTTAACAAGTTTAAGTAAATTATTCTGATAAAAAATTATACTTTACGGAACGCAATAACTGAAAAGCATTAAACTATCAAATTATGTATGGAAAAAGTAAAGTTGTTGTTATAGCGTAGAAAATATGGAAACACTTTCACAACAACTTTATTTTTTCCCCTAGATAATTTGATAATTTAATTTTGTTGAGTTATTGTGTTCCATAAAGTATAATTTTTAATCAGAATAATTTACTTAAAATCGTTAAATAGCGGAGAAATAATACTGTTAAAATTAATTAACCTACTTTGAAATGCAAATGACCGCTACTCTGGAAAGGAGAAACCTTTCGAAGTCCAGTTTGCAGCAATTAATTTCTTTTGACTAGACCTTTAATTTAATACCAAACTCGACTATGCTTACATTTAAGATTTTCGTTCAACTCCATATGGGCCATCCCCCTGAAAATATGAAATGCTAATGGCATCAAAAAGTGTGTTCTTTGTAACCATGATGATGTACAAGATTTAACTTTTACCAGTGAAGTCATAGAAAAGTTGTGAATGCATTTCCATATTTTTGTTCCACCCTGTATACAAATATTGTAATACAACTTTTACAATATTTTCGTCTAAATACTCTTTATACAATTATTGAAATTATTACAATATAAATTTAACAACATTTTATCAATTATTGAGTAAGAGAGGACACTGCAAGACAATGGACAGAACAGTGGACTGGAGTGTTGACGCTAGCTGCTAGTTGTTTACGTTGCACATGTTTTGTGATTGGTAGGTGACAAAACACTATCATCACTCATAATCAGGAAAGATGATGCCTAAAGGCATTAACCATTAGTTATGTGCAATCTTTTTCATTTTTTTAAGTGCACAATATCATTTAATGCATTTAAATATCTTTTGCGGGATATCCCGTCATTGATGTGGAGGTCAAGTTTAAGGTATGCGGGAGCTCACGTTAATGACGTGCTAAAGGTTAGGTTTTTTGTAAAAATCACAAATGGATAACGGTGCGAGATAGACAATTTGTAGTTTGTTTTAACCCAAGGAATGACCTCCAAAAGTTTGGTTGGCTACTTACGGGACACTGTATAGCTATTTATTTAGTTATGTATAGTGGTAATGATATATATCATATCTGTTATCAATGAGAAGAATGGGTTAGTGGCATTCTGACCCAGGGTGCCAGTTGTGTGTTGGCATGTCTGATATTCAGTTTTCAGGATTCAAATTTTTTTCCTCACATATAAGATAATTTTAATCAATCAATGTTTTACATATTTTGCAACGCCTATTGTCAAACGTTTCCCTCTGAATGTGTCAAGTTTGTCTCAATTAAGGAGGGAGGGAAAGGCAAATAAGATAAATGGATTTATCCTTTTTATACTGTATCACACATTTTGTTACAGATACAATACAATTGAAATTCACGCAGCACAATATTATTACAATCTAAGTTCCAAATATACAAATGTTATGGTGAACGATTTCGGAAAGCCACGCTTACCTTCCTCAGACCATAGGGATCAACAAAAGAGGATTTGTTTATTTTGTACTTATATTGTAAAATTTTTGTTGTGTGACATTCACTTTTTTAAAGTAATTGTAAACTATCATTAACTGTTCATTTGTTATTGAATTCACATTTGTCATATAGGTGAATGTTGTACGCAGAGAAACAGAGAAACAAGAAATTAACCTTTTATTGGTGTTACTTGAAGAAACTCTTACCACAACACAATAGCTGGATGTTTCCTTATTAAAAAAGTATATGGAATGTGTTGCCTGAGAGCACATCGAATTGGGTATTCTTAAAACTATTTGTGGCCCATAAAAATATTATTTCCACACGTATAAATATAATATGGGGAATGGGACTCAAAACCTACAGAATTTTAAAAAGTGAAACCATTTGTGTTGTATTAAATAAAATAAAATTTATTGCCAAGAGAAATAAGATTAATGGAAATTTATCTTGTTAACTGAGGCTGAAAGATGAGGTTGTAAAATGAACTTGACGTTTCCTATCAACAAGTGCTGGGAGTGTATATAGCATGTGAGCTTGCAATGGAACCTCTCATTGCATCCCTTAGTATTAATGTCATAAATAAATGTGTAATCATGAGCTGTTACATTTCTTGCATTTTGTATCTCTTATTTGATCTAAAATAAATTGAATGGCAGGAATATTTGAAGAAAACCCTCTACTTGACATTGAATAGCAGTGTTGACAAACAGCGATTTATGTCTCGTATATGTTAACTCATTACAGTTAGGTTCTTAATAGATCCTAAGAAATGTACTAATATTCCTGTGATTTTTGCTTACCATAAATCTAATGACATTAAGAGTATGTTCATATACTAGAAAACTAATGTTCTTGCTAGAAATGTTTTAATGTAACTATGTGTGCATGTGCGTGCATCTAATGCTCTGTTTCTGTATGCATGGACAGTATGCTCGACAACGTAAGCTGAACTTAATGATTTCCCCCTTCCTTATTATTTTGCACCCTGCCATTGCACAAATGTTATTGAAATTGCACATACACCATTAAGATAAAATATTAGAATTAGTATTTCTAATCGTATTTAACCAATGGTCACCTTAATAATTGTACTTTTTTCATGGATTAACTAGCATAACGTTTTTTTAGCTTTTCCCTATTGTTTCATTTTGATATACTCACTTTCTGACAATTAGAGAATAAATAAAATAGAACTATTTAAAATTAATTCATAGTGTAAAATTGATTAAATTAGTGTAATAACTGGGATCTAATGAAGGTGTCACGTTGATGGTATTTTGCTGACAAGCTATCCCTCTTTAAGGGTGTTTGTCCAGGTGCCCAGTTTAGCGCTATAAGGAATTTTGTTCAAGGTTTTATTGCAACTACCGCTAAGAGTAGTAAAGATCCTGACTCACAAACGAACAAGCAATGAATCCTTCCTTCTCTCCCTCTCAGCCCCCGCCTGCCCCGCCCCGCAAATTCGACAAATAACTTCAACATTTATAGTAAACTCTAGCAATGAATTTTATATATATTATTAATCTACTTTTTTAGCCAAAGATGACTGTACACATTTCATCTCAAAATTTGAACAAATGTCAGTTATAAAAAAATAATTGTTAACACTTAAATTTTTTTTAGATATACTATATACTAGGTTGGTTAGTACCTTTTGTCCACTACATTCTCAAAATGTTAATAAAATATATCACTTGGTTTGTTCATGAGTTAAGCACCAAAAATGTCAAATTAGTTACTTTGGGCATCCATATCTCCATAAAGAAATGTTTTCCTATAACACATTTATTACTTACATCAATACTAACAATTTTATTCAAAAACATTTTAGATGGTCGTTGGGAGAACCTGACTCACCTGACCCCCACAGCAAGCCGTCACTTAAACATACATAGATCTAAGAGAGTTGATCATGGTATAAAGTAGTTTTGTTGGTTGGAACTAGGAACTAGCTATAGCCATTACTTGATGATGAGCAGTTTACTGTGGAATATATTCATCTATTACTAGTTTCCCCAGTAATAACTACCCTAGTTTTGTAATGAATGTTTTTTTTCAATTTTGATTATTTTATTCAATCAATTATTACATCATATAAACTCCTTAATAAACTCTCGAGCCAAATTGGCTAATTGAGAGTTGACACTAATCTATAGTATACTTAATTTAAAGAGACATTTTTTTATTACGTATATATCTAGCATACATGCAAGTGGGAAAAATTTATTAATGAATTAAACAAAATCTCTAAGAGAAACACAACAGATGATGTGTTTATCCCATAAATTCAAATGGGGTATAAATGGTTACAACAATGACAGTAGATTAACATTTTTTACAAGAAGTATAAATATAATTTAAGAATATCAAAGAAAACTGAATAAAAACAAAACTGGGGTCCTAAGGAATGGGAGAGGAGATATAAAGACCTTTCTTATCTTAAAATTATTTACAATATTGTGTAACTTTATAGCTTTGACTTTCAAGCTTCAGTTTGGCTGTGACTTTAGTAAGTTATTGTGCTACTTTGTGATGGGTACTTTAATAAGTTATATATATGTAATTTAAATATTTCAAATTTGGAATTCTACAGTTAGGTATTTGCATTAACAATGTAATTGCAAATTTAATTCGGTTGTCTAGGCTTTCTATTTTATTCATGAAAAAAAAAATTATATTGTACATAAAACATTGCATTAACAAAAAATTAATTTTATGCATACACCTAAACTTGTATCAATTAAAAATGTATATACATATTATAAGAGAAAAAAAGACTGAATAGTTCTTTGTTACAGAGATACTACATTTTAACATGACCTATTTCAACAACATTGTTCTTTGTAACCGTGATGATGTACAAGATTTCACTTTTACCAGTGAGAAAAGTTTAGAAAGCATTTCCATATTTTTTCCCACCCAGTAGTAGCAATAAACAAAAAGTTGCAATTTACCTAATTATGTAAAAAAATGTGAGATTCAATGTGCTCTAATGAAACAAGTATGGATTGGGTTAAAAATTGAGAAACACGTTTTGTTTTTATGGGAGACTTTTTCAATGGGAGAGCAAAATTATGAGAGGCAACTTGTTGTGGATTGACCATGTTAAGCCATCACTTCAAGAAAATGAGAGTAGCTTGATGGTAATGCACCTTGTTGCCTGTTAACCAAATCAAGAGGTAGGACAGGTTATCATATATCAAATATATCAAAATATTCATCCTTGCAATTGGAGAGATGCTTTAAACTGTGTGGTAGCATGTCAGGTGTGAACCAAAACTGCAGAAATTACAAATTGAGACACCTTGATAGTGATTTCTTTATGGATTAAACTAAAACCTAATGAAATAACTTTTTTGACACCCACTCAAAACCACTTCTTATCAATCTTAAATAGGAAAAGTTAAATTTTATGTACAATGAGCGATGTGAATAAAACCATTGATTTTATACACAAATAGATTTCCCATCCAATGTTAAATTTTGAGTCTCAAAATATCAGCTGTTTTTGTGGTCCATTGTGGAGCGCTAGTGTAGTCCCATGTAAATGTAATGTAGTTTAAACCAGCTGTGGTTGCTAACAAACTAACAAAATTACTGCCACAAATATTCCTATTAGATGGTTTATCTATTGTAGGTTTATATAATCGATGATAAAACTAAATAGTCTCTTCCACCTAACTTTTTCTTGGAAATAAAAATATAAAGTAGCTGCTCAATATATTTTTGAATTAAACAAGCAGTAAATGACAAAAGACAAATAATCATTTGTCTTATAATTTTGAGTAATTATAATCACTTGAAAATTTTGAAGTGTGCTAGTGACCTTGCTTCAGTTGAATAAAACAACTAGTATTTGACAGAATATACAGTATGTAATCGCTTTTAGTTTTTGAAGTGTGTTTGTAACCTTCCTTCAATCGTATAAAATAATTATTAAGTGGCAGAATAAATATATGTCATGTTTGGTGGTAAATTCATGTTATTGGAGCTGTCCATGAAGAAACTTCATTTGCTGGTAAATTTGGATTATAGTGCTGTTGCTATTTATACCCTTCCTAATGGAATTGAGACAGTTTAAAAGGGTGAAAGGCATAATTGAGGAATAGTTTTTTTTGCCAACAATGATAGTAATTGTCTGTCCTTGGAAATCGGGTTAACGTGGCCAGAGGCAATGTTCCAACATTTAAATATCTTGTGAAGTGCTTCTCAATGTTTTACTTACTTACTCTTACTCTTACTCCCAGGGCCATCTATATCGCAGGTGATATTTAGCCGCACCAACAAAGCCTCTCCAGATTGACCTGTCCTCTGCATTCTCTTCCATGGCTCCAGCTCGCTGTATATCTAGCCTAACCTGGTCCCACCATCTTTGTTTTGGCCTCCCACGAGGTCGCCTTCCCTCCGGGTTATTTTTGCTAACTTTCTTTAGTTGGGACTCTTCTCTCCTTCTCAACACATGCCCAGCCCACCTTAGTCTTCTACTTTTGACCTCACTCACAATGTCTGCGTCATTATACAGGTCTCTAATCTCCCTGTTATGTTTCCTTCTCCACTCCCCTTGGTCATGTTTCCTTCTCCACTCCCCTTGGTCATATGTAGGCCCATATATCTTTTTCAAGACTTTGTTTTCGAAAACAATTAGTTTTTTCTTCTTTCTTATTTAGTATCCACGTTTCAGATCCATAGAGCAAAACTGGGATGACTATTGATTTGTACAACCTAATTTTTGTTTTGTGTGACAATGACTTGGAAGATAGTAATCTATTGCATGCATAAATGCATCTGTTGGCTGAATTTATTCTTTGCTGTATCTCAATTTCTTCTGCGTTTTTATTTGAAATTGTGACTCCGAGGTATTTGAATTCCGGTACTTGTTTGAATTCATGACCATCAACTCGTAGGGGGTCTTGGGTGTAATTTTGGTCTCTTGTAAAGTGCATGAATTTGGTTTTTGGATCGTTTGTCTTCAGCCCTATTTTTTCTGCTTCTGTTATGAAGACCTTGGTCAGCGTAGTTAGATCCTCTAGCTTTTTTGCCATTATAGCTATGTCATCTGCAAATGCTAGAATGTTCAGTTTTCCTCCGACTTTAACACCCAGGTTTAAAACTCAATGTTTTAAAACTTTTAAATGACTTTTATGACTTTCAATATGTTGATGAAAATTATCACATTATTGAGAATGAAGGTTTTAAACAGCTGAGAATCCAGCAGGTAAATGCTGGGGATCAGAAATGCCCAGAACTTTTGCCCTAATGTAAAACACTAAACATTATTTGTTGGTATTGAATTGTTCATGTTAGGTAGAAAATTGTTGGAGATTTCCAGTGCAAGAGACAACACAGCATTTCGACAGTTATGAAAACTCCTGACGTCTGCTGGTGTTACTAACTACCCTGTATAGCTATGTTTAGTTAAATGATAATTTTTAATTAAAAAAATAGTAGTTGTCATAAAAACCATACGCTATATGTAAGTTAAATGACAGCCACAGAATTGTTAATAATAATAGTATATTTTAAATTAAAAATAGAAACAATTATTCCTGCAAACTGTGCCAAATCTAAAATAATAATGATTCTTTATTGCCATAAAACTGAACAATATTAACAACTAACATTTTCAACAAGTCATAAAAAAAAAATAAAAATAATATAAATTTGTAGTAATGGTGCTGGTTTTTATATTGTATTTAAATCTTTTTTTTTTTCTAAAAGGTTGGAAAATTAAGGGCCTTATGGCTTTTTCATCATTAGCTTGCCAGCCACAATAAAAATTAATTGTTTTGGTAGAATGTTTTAAGAAGTCTTCTTTGGTTATCACAATTTCAAGTGCCATGAAGAATTTGTTTGAATGCTTTATGACATGGCTAACTGTGCTGAATTTCTCGCTGGTAATTATGCTATCTTTCTTTTGTTTCTCTTTGACAATTTTTATATGTTGTGTTTGTCTTCAGCTTATTTTTCAACTCACTTTCTGCCCAAGGTTCGTATTTATAATTTCAAGCTCCTCTATTTTCTTAATCTCGTGCGTCATACCTAGCAGTAATATATTAATTTTTTGTCTTTCAGAATAGTAATATCTAAGTATAAAAATGTTATTTGCCTTTACATTTTCATTTTTAAATGTACCAACTCCTTCAATTGCTCTTACTGTGATTTTTTCAGACTAGAAAATTAGTTATTTTATCTCCTCTTTCAAGGCATAAACAACATCCAAATCACCCAGATGAGTCAATAGTCAATACTTTTGTTTCCTCATCATATTTACATAAATCAGCAAAAGCTTAGGAACAGGTGGTATTGTCGATGATAAGGCTACAAATTAATAAATATACAAGATGTTCTTTTTAAATGGGCCACCATTGTGATCTTGGAAACCATAAGTCTGACGAATAACTTTAAATGGGGAACCTTACCTTGTTTTTACAGACAATTAAAAATACATATTTAAAATTTAAAAAAACTGGCCGCCATTTTTCAATATGGCGGTAAACTTTGTTTTTTCTTATAGAACACCCTGTATTTTATTACTGTGTTACAAGGTAAAAGTAATTTAAAGACTTTTTTATTCTTGGCAGTTTTTCAATATTTTGCTTAATAAAGATCTCGAAATATTTAGATTCCTTACAGAATTTACCATTGAGATAACTTTTTTTAATATACATTTAAAAAATTATATACTCTGCAAACATTACAACAATCGTTTGGAAAATGTATGCATAGCTATTTTTTTCACGATTTAACAGAATAGTGTATTAAATTATAATACACAGAAATTAAAACAAGTATGTTACTCTTTTGTCACAGACAAATTGATGTTGGCAGCACCGTTGTGCGTTACCATTACCAGCTGTTTGTCAATTTCTAATACAGCTGTCAGTCTGTATTGGAAGTTTACACTTAAACAGCTGATAATAGTAACAGTGCTGTAAACAGAAATTAATCTGTGATAGATTAGTAACATAATACTTTTAAAATATGAACTTAATGATTTCTATTTGTAATGAAAGTTTTGCTGTGATTTCAAACATAAATTTAACTGCAATTTTAACACAAATGGTACTGTGCTGAATATATTTATATTATAATTTACGAATTTAAATTGTATACCAAAAGATATAGTGAGACCCATCCCCCCCCCACCAGAGCTGGAAAGCGTGCCAACTGGGGGATGGCTCAAAACAAGTCAAGCGATGGGATCACGGGTGGCAGTTGGAGGGTCCAAAATAAAACTCGGCAGCTGAGCAAAACTAATTTATTAACAAGTAAAACTTTATCTTCAAAAACTGGCAGGCAGAACGCCACAATATGAACAGGCAGAAGGCCACAATATCAAGTGCACTTAACAAACAAGCTACCCAAAATTAACAAGAAAATAACCAAAGCTACAAAAACAACAAACGCTACAAATACCAAAATTAACAATTAACAACTACATGGCCTATCTGCAGCCTAGCCTGAGACACCCAAAACATAAGAAAAATGTAATAACAACTTAACCCTTTGCACGCTACATAAGAAATTTGCTATTTCTTTTAAACGTGTCATAAATTTAAAAAAAATATTTTAAAAATGTTTAAAGTTCTATTTAGAATTTTGTTATAAGGCCAACAACTGTTAAGAAAACACAATCCAAAATGGTATTTTTAAATCAATATTTAATATACAGCAATTTGTAAAATTCCCATTGTTGAACAATTATTCTGTTTATTTACTCATAAATCTATTAAAAAATTAAATTAGATTAAGCTAAAATATATATGTAATCATAATAATTATTTATAAGTTTACTAATATAGATGACATACAAGCACTTACAAGTATCCCTAGAATGTTTTTTTTTTTTGTGTGAAATAACTCAAAACACTCATCTGGGTGGTCCGAGAAATCCCGTAATACGCGCGGCGCAGCAGCACACAATGGCCGCTCGGTTGCCATGGCGACGGTGCGTGAAGGTCACGATGACAAAAAACGTTGTCATCCTTTCTGTTGTCTTCAAAATTACCTCAATAACCATTTACGTACACGTTAGTATAGTTTTATCACTTAAATTTAAATATTTATCTCAAAATATTCAAATGCGAGAAATACCGTAATACGCGTTTTACGTAAATATAACGTTGCGAGAAATCCCGTAATACGCGTGGAAAGGGTTAAGAGGGAACATTTAGAAACAATTTAGGTAACCCCAAATAACCCCGGCAATTTAGCCCACATCCCATGATTCCACCGAGGCCAGGGAGTAAGCCGGAATCCCTAGGCAGCTCCGAATAAGAAGTTAAGCAAAAGAACAATAATCCCCTTTTGGTGAAGATTTTAAAAATTAAACAATTTAAAGAAAAATATAACACGGTACCGTTCTAGTAAAAAGTCACTTCAAGACATCCGAAATACAATTAACAAAAAATATAAATAACAATCACTAGGCCTAAATAATACAATAAATAATAACCTAATTTAACAGTAGGGACCTAACAAATATAAACTCTAAAATATATAACAACAAATTAGACTGAATAACAATAAATATTAACACTAAACGTTCTTGTGTATTTCAAGTTTTTTCTTTTATAAAAAAAAACATATGAGTCCCCATGGCTGTGTTGCGTAAGTCACTGTGACGTTTTAGGCCTAGGCCACATTAAATAGTTCCACAAACATTTTTTTTTCTTCTTTTATATTTCACCGTTTTTCTTTTTATAAATAATTATATTCACATCAAAACCCCCAGCTCAGCCGCCGGGAACAAAATGGAACGCACTGACCTGAGGACAGAAGACTTCTACCCCAAAGATGTAGAGAGGGTAGCGGGCGACTCTAGGCTCCAACATGGTCCTCAGGCCAGGCTAGCAGTGAAGATGGTCGACCATCCCCGGACGGCAGGCTGAGGGCTGAACGTCCAACTCAAGGACCCTGGACTGCAAGGCCAAACACAGCACATTAAAAACAGTACAGCCACAACAACAAAAATACTACACATAACAACTAATACATGAAATGGCAAAACAAAACAAGAACAGACAACATTGTACATGATTGGAGCACACTAGAAAATAAAAGATTCATTTTTAGGCTATGAATAATTATGTTGGAAAATCATATTTAAAGCAAATTACAACTTAACAAACTACCAAAGAATTAATTACGTATACGGAACTAAAAATGACAAACTGAAAACTAGGCTATTGACACAGGAGCAATATGTTATAACATGAAAATAAAACTACACAGTTAGGCTAGGTTATTGTCAATGAACAAAAATATGGTAAATCGGTAACTCCAACTGAAAAAAAAGCTCAACAAAACATTATACAGAACTACTATTAAATATACAACCAGATATAAAAAGCAATCAAGGCTAAAAAGGTAACATTGAGCACGTGGCTCGAACCTAGGTTAACAAATCTAGACAAAGAATACAAATTTAACAAAACCCTGAAAACACAAGTAAGCCCGATTAATATTATCCTTGAAACAAAAGTATTTTCACCAAAAGGGTGATTAGATATTAGAAATTACAAAAGAACATTTACGTTTTGGAGTCTCTAGCCGTGCATGGTCTTTACAGCGGGCTGCAAAAAATCCAACTGACGGCCAACCTGACCGACCAGAGCTGGAACACGGAACGAACGAATCCGAGCCAACGGCCACCAAAGTAAGCGAATCGCCGGGCACGAGTGGTCT
Source organism: Stictocephala bisonia (assembly GCA_035578905.1). Taxonomy (NCBI): domain Eukaryota; kingdom Metazoa; phylum Arthropoda; class Insecta; order Hemiptera; family Membracidae; genus Stictocephala; species Stictocephala bisonia. The sequence goes on along the minus strand of JAQJVL010003289.1, from coordinate 50,808 downwards.
CAGGCAGCCCGGCAGACCACGACGAAAAAAACGAAATGTACCGGTCAAACGACCCGGTACAATAGTTTAAAATAAATTACACAAATAAACTAAACTAATAATAAAAAATTAGTTTTCGAAGGAGCTCAGCTTACTGTTCATTCTCAGACTGATTTCAAACTAAATTAAAAAGGGGTGGTGTACTTTATTTATAATTCACATGAACATGTATGTTCAATTTTAAATTAATTGTGCAAATAATCATAATAATAAGCTTGCAATATTCTTATTGAAATTCTAGAAAAAAACATGAAGTCTTCCTTAAAAATAATCGTAATTTACAAAAATAAATGTTAACATTGACAGTATTTGCATCTCACAAGCAAGTGAACCTTCTACACGCCGGCCCCGCCAACGTTATCTGTCCAGGCATCCAGGCAGTACACACTGCTGAGTCAACGTAATGCCACATTGCCAATGTTTGTCTCTAGACTTCAGTATTTAGTAGGTCTCACAGCACTGTCCCACTAGCAAAATACCAAAGTTTCACAGCCAGGCCAAAAAGTGAGCATGCGAAATGCCATTAAGTAAACTATCTCTCTTTAGTTCTATAATCTTTGCTATTATGTTAAATTGTGAAAAAAATAGGTAGGGGCATAGATTTTCCAATTTTTTGTTGTAATGTTTGTTGATTAGATCTTTTTTTTTGAATGTATATTAAAAAAAATTGTTATCTCAATCGTAAGGTCAATAAGGAATTTGAACAATTTGAGCTGTCATATCTACGTTATTAAGCAAAATATTGAAAACCTGCCAAGAATAAAAAAGTTCTTAAATTACTATTGTTACCTTAAACAACCATAAAATTGGCGAGCCGGTGGCCGAGTGGTCTAAGGCGTCAGGACTTTGAGCTTGGGTTAGAGATAGCGCTGGTTCGAATCCGGCCTAGACTGAAAGATTTATCAGTAATTTTCACCTTGTACTGTACAGGTTCGCCCCCTTACTCTGACTGAATAAGTTCCTCGCACAGATCATTGGTCTATGGGGAATGGTCAGAGTAAGGTTAAGGAGGAGATCGGCCTCTCCTTTTTATTAAAAAAAAAAAAAATACAGTGTGTTCTATAAGAAAAAACAAAGTTGACCACCATATATGAAAATGGCAGCCATTTTTAAAATTTGAAATATGTATTTTTTTTAATTGTCTCAAAAAACAAGATAAGGTTCCCCATTTAGTTTTTTGTCAGACTTCTGGTTTCCAAGATCACAATGGTAACCCATTCAAAAAAGACACCTTGTATATACAAGCTAATATGTTTAAAAATATGAGAAGAGATAAGAAAATTGTTAGTTTTAATATAGAGCATATAATTTAAAGCACATCTTCTAAAAATCTGTTACGCTGTAATAGGCTTTATTTACAAGTGGTTTTATGATTTCTTTTTTAAGTGTCTGAACTTTTCAAGTAACTTCAATTAATTTAAATTTCACAGGCAAATACATGAGCCTTTTTTTATTCATTACAATTTTTAATATCCCCATACAAAGACATTTTGGCTTAGCTTTTAATTCCAACTACTGATACAGGATAAAATGTTAAGATATTGCTGAATATATAAACAAGCATAAAAAAATTGGTTTTGTACACAACCAGTCTGAATCTGAGTAGCTTAATTTAAATGTAAAATGAAATAATACAATTTATATAAAATATTGAATAAATTAAATATATGTTTTAAGTTAAATTTGATAAATTTATTAATCAAATACATGTCACTGTTGGGATTAGAACATGTGACTCCCATGATTGTAGTTTGCAAGTCTCATCCACTCTAACCAAACTGAAAGTTTTTAAGTGCGATAGTATATTTTATTAAAATTAGAAGTGTTGCGTGATGAGTTTTATTCTTAATTTGAGCATTTATTATCTTAGCATGCAAAATAACTAAATTTGTTTATTTATTAAGACTTATTATTATTAATGCATTATTTGCTTGTTTATTTTCAGGTGCTAAGTACACGTCTTTTTGGAAAGACCACCGACCTGAAACTGAAAGCAATGACGATCATCCACAGTTCAACAACAGAAACAGTGAGACTGCCAGGAGTGGTGGCAGGGACAAACGAGGCAGGAGTGGGGACAGGGGCACCAGTAGTAGTGCATCCAGTGGTAGTGCGGAGCAAGTTGCCCCTTCAGAGGAGAATCAGGCACAACGAATCCAGTTCAGCACAGAGGAAGCCTCACAAGAAAGTGATAGCTAAAAAGAAAAAACCACTTAAGAACAAAAAGAAAAACAAAGAGTTTATAGATTACAGTGCAGTTAAAGAAAACCCATTAGAAAAAACTTCAGAAGAAGATCCATTGGGTAAGGTAAGGCATTGGTTGTTGAATTCACATGACATCAGTGGATCACTAGCAGTGCGTAAGTCTAAATCTTCCCCTGCTGGTTTCCTTCAACAAGGAAATCAGCCCCGAAGTCCAGGTAAAGTTCACAGACTCTCTGAACAAAGAGGAAGCCTCGACGCTAATGGGAAAGAACAAGTCAAACTTCAAGTTGTGTACAAGCCTCCATTTAAATTTAGTGTCAAACTGAAAAAACCTACTGAAGTGGCGACAACTGTTGTTAAAGAGATTAACTCAAAGGTGAACAGAAGAAACCGAGCTGCCATTTTAATTCAAAATGATAATAAACGTAACCTTATTAAGGCTAAAAGAAAAATAAAGTCTTCCACTGAAGAAACATCTAAAGAAACAACTTGTAATCCTAAAAATCTTAATTTTGATTCCTCAGAGGGATTATCAATCTCTGATAAACTTAAGGAACAAAATAAAGAATTTACGGTCTCTGAAAATAAAGCTTTGTGTGCTAAAAATGAAAATTGTATGATACCAAAGGCAGCTAACAATAGAGAGCCAGTTTATGAAAACACTCCAATATATCAGAATTTACATGAAATGTCTAGTTCAAAAGTAGAATTGCAGAGGACCTCTTCTGTTAACTGTGTAAGTCAGTCTAGAGCCCTTGAGAGAGGTAAATCACAGAAAATAACACGACATCATTCAGTTGATGGGAAAAGCAGAGATAGACCAAGAAATGCTCAAGAAGATAACAAACGTTATAGCATAGCTACAGATAAATGTTTGGATTCCGTACGATTGCGACTTCCTCATACTGATAATATTAAAAATCACTCAGATGTATTAGTCTCCAAGAGACATTCAGTTCCTCTCCTTGATTCTGACACAGATTCCAACCTTCACACAATGCCGTCCGACCTGGAAGTACTACTATCAGAAAGTGAATATTTATTTTCTGATGCGTGACATAGACTGTTACATTTTTTTAGGACATGTATGTTAACTGTTATTTGATATAGTAATATTTTATATACTCGATAAATATAAATCCAAACACGCTTACAATGCCCATGTTCATCGGCAGACAATTTTAGTATTACGAATAATGAATGCAATTATTTCAGTTTCACATATACAGTTTATTTTAACTCTGTTTATATATACAGTATACATACTAGCTAAATTTTATTATAAATGGAAATACAAATTTAGGGAATTTGTGCGTAAGAAATGTTGATGTCAAATTTTTAGCCTCGTCCAAATAAACCTTCAGTCAGTTCTAGATTTTCTGGTACTCCACTGATCAATTTGCAGCTCTACCATGGTAATATATTGTATATACGCTATATATTAAAAATGTAAAAGAATTGATTCAAAAGTAACATTCCTAGTCAATTACCAGAGTTTAGCCAAAAGTCTTGTGATCATGTTGGGGAAAGGGAAGCAAAACCATGTGTCGTAACTCATTAATTAAATTTTTAATAGAGACTGAGCAGTACCTTCCCAATCAGACCTATTGCCTTTAATTACAATAGTCAGGACCAGAGTGAATGTTACACAACAGTGCTTACCGTGCCTGAATCAACTGGTATGTGTTTGTGCTCTAGCAGAAAAAAAGTCAATGAATACTATAACAACAACATACTTGAAATATAAAAGTGGTTTGTATACATTTATTCAAAATGTTAAGTTTTCTGTGAACTTTCATTTTTGTATGTTATGTATTTGCATTTATTGTATCTTAATTTTATTTACTGTCATGCCTCACATTGTTGGAACTTAGCTCTAAATTATTGCAACTTTTAGGAGAAAAAATATTGATTGATTGGTTGATCAGCAGGTTTTCCGTTTTCTGGATCCTATCAAAACAAACAATAGAGTTAGTTGGTCTTTGTCAACAGTGGTTCTTTCCTTCTGATGACTTCAATTCAATGGTAAAAAGTAATATACTGGTAAAAGTATGTCTGAGGTCAAAGGGAAAGCTCCTTCAGGCAAGCAAAGAATGTCTCCCTTGCTCCTTTACTGCTTTAGCAGGAGCAGTCAGCTGACTTTGAATTACTATCACTGTCACTCCTGTGACGTACTTGCAGGCCTCCCTCTACTTTGATATCATTCATCAGAATAGCAGCCAATTCCTGGTTATTAATATTAAATTATTTCTGCTACTTTAACCCTCCGAGTGCCAGCAAAACATTTATTAGTGCTAGGCTATTTTTACTAACCACGCTGTGATTAATTATTTATATTTTTTTCTGTGATGGTATCATACATACCAAGCCTTATTTTGTATCATTTTATTCAGAAAAACACACCTAATAAAATAGAAAAACTGTTATTTACTTACCTTCATTCAGAAAAATGTTCTTTTACAGAATTTATGAAGGATAATTTTTTGGTTTTTCAATATCCGAATTAGCGCCTCGGCAGAGTACTTTCTATGCATTAGATGCAAATTTAGAGATGTTGCCAAAATGTTCTCAATATAATTGTGATTCCAATGATACCAAACACTGTTAGTTTGTTTCTATATGAAAATTGAACAAAACTACATGTAACTATCACAACAACGCAAGATGACACGGACGAATCACAACACAAATGACAAATCACCTGTTGTATTCGCTTCAATACTGTTAGTTTTTGATCGTTTGGTTTATCGAAACTATGCTCATTCGATGCTTCGATTCAGTGGGAGTAATACTATACAAAATACATTGCGATACAACCACTAAATAGCATTTATAAACTAAATAGTGACGTGATGTTTTATTCATTTCGGTTGAGACGCTGGCACTGTAAATACCTTTAAATTTGTCTTGATCGAGATGGTCTGCACTCGGAGAGTTGTATTTGAAATAAAATGTTTTTAATGTATTATATAAAATTTTTTAAATAAAACAATAACTATGTATTTGAAATAAAATGTTTCTTCCCCCCTAAACAAGTGACCCTTGACTAGATTGATAAATTCAGTACACAATTAAACTGTTAGAACAACATAGCCCTACCCCTAATGTGAGGATCGTAAAGTCAAATAGGAACTTTAACTTGCAAAGTGGGCAGTTACAGTTCTATTTGAGATGAACCGTAAGTTCAATCCCAAGATTATGAATTATATTTTAAATATCTTTCAGAACAAACTTTTTGAATAAATCAGTCTATTTCTATTTTTGGATAATGAAGGTGAAAAAAATAAATTTCTATTCATTCTAAATTATTAATGTGATACATAATTTAATTATGTAATATACTAATGTTATTATTAATGAATGTGATGTCAGTTTATTAATTAATAGTCTTAATTAGTATTAAAGAATATTAATAAATTAAGTAATATTTTGTGTAATATTCTTACTATGGAACATTCCAAAACTAATGTAAATTTTTCATTTATTTAGTTTTAAGTTGTCAATTATTAACTAAATAATTTTATTAACATACTAACTATGATATTATTATTTTGTACTTAGACATTGAAGAATACTCAAACATTTTTTACGGAACATTACTTTTTATCTTTATTTTTAGATTTAGTATGTAAGCATAATTCCTTAAAAGTTACCTGTGATACAATTCTGGAAACATTTTTACACTGAATCCTTTTTATATTACACGTTTTGCCATGAATCACCAACAACAGACATCTTCCAAAAAAATGTGTCAAAGTACTATAAAAAGTATTCCTGAATTTTGTGTAAACATTTTTCATAGTGTTTTTTACTTCTATTTTTGATGATATTTATTACTTTTACAGCTTTAAACATGTATGAAAACTTGTAAAATTTGTATAAATTACAATAAATAATTTATTGAATACAGATAGTGAGAATGGCTTTCAAAATTTGCATACTTTAATAAAGGTAAACAAATAAATGCTTGTGGGCTAATACATGTCATTAGCTTTGGTATGGATTTGTTTATGCACCAAGAATCAAGAAGAACATAAAAATCAATCAGCGAGTTTAAAAACTCAGGATTTGCCTCATCTTGTATGATAAATGAATAAAAATGATATCCATGGCCTTATTGTTTATTTGAAGCTTGAACAACCTCTTTCATATAAGTCTTCATAATTGGGGATATACATAAATTCAATAATTAGACAATTGGAATCCGAAACTCTCAGTAAAATACATAGTCAAATTAACCTCAGTCCTGGTAGAATCAGCACATTACTCAGGTTAGTAAAACTGAGCCATATTTATGTGGCTAATGCACTTTGACTTAACTCAAACCACTGTTAAATATTATATGTGAACTGCTGTGATGTAATTAGGTCATAACCCGTTTTAAGGAAAGAAAATAATATTAAACAACTGCAGGTTCGTGTTCTTGCGGAAAAATAGGATGAACGACTATAAATTGGCAGTTTAGTATTAGAACTGATTTGTTGAATGTCTCAACTCATTTCAACTGAAGATAACAGACAAAAATCAAACAGCTTTTGTGCCATATAGTAAAGCCCCACAGCCATTACAAAGACATGTAAACTATCATTGGTTCACATTCTACAGGCTGATATATATAAAGACTTTGACATTTTTTATGACGGTGGAACGGCTTTGTTCCAAGGAGTGCACATCACCTTAAAATGAGTCGATGACATTGTAGGAACAATCGCATCACTTCACGTTGAGGCAATCGACATTCCTTGGGTTAATGTTATTTCAGTATGAATTCATACTCACATGTACCCTGTGAAAGTAAAATCAAGTCTTTCTTAGCAGGTGCAGATAAGATCTTTGTTTTACTGCTGAACCTTTTTCTAGTTTTGGGAGCGAGGTTCCCACTTCTACTTGCTCAAGGGCTGTGAACAATAATGAAGGTCCTAGAACCCTCACTCCTCCTTTGTCAAACCAAGTAAAACAACTCTTCGAGCATTAGCTAGTTTTCTCTTTTACTTACTGAGTCAATATTATTAATTATTACTTTACTAATTATCAATATTACTTTCAATGGTGTATGTATAAATAGCACTTCTGAAGTGAATTTACCGCTCCCAATTAATTTTTCTAATTATACATTTCTACTATTTCATTTTCTTTAAATTGCACAAATGTAACGAAACACAATAAATTTATTTTTAGTTGTGACCTAAATTTGTTGTTAAATTTCTAAATTTAAATAAAAGTGTTTTTACAAATGAATTCGAAACCCAAAGTTGTTGGAAAGCAAATTTTTCTTTATGTTTTTGTTTACTAAAAGGTAAGCATTGTTAATGGTCATTGGTACTGGAAGTGTTCAAAGGTCGGGGAATGTAACACGAGAGCAACTACTTACCCGAAAGGAGATTATGTTGATGTTTTAAGAGGGTATGTTGTTGTATATTATAAATAAAGATATTTAATAGAAATTTTCATTTTAAATTAGAAATCCTTTTTTAGCCACAAATGTATTATAAATTAACATTATTAGCAAATATGCACTTGTAAATTTGATAGGTAATCAAATTTAGCATGTTTTGAAATACTAAATGCAGTTTACCATTTAATGCATGTCAGATTGGTCAATGAGTGTAATTTATTGAAATTACTGTTTTACAGAACATGAATTAAGAAGAAACAATTCATATTATAGGTCAAGTTATCTAACATACCTATAAGATGAAATACACTATGACATAGTGGAGCAGTTTGCTCCAGGTAGAGGTTCCACTCAAATGTTGATTTTTTTGGGCGAGCCAGTGGCCGAGCGGTCTAAGGTGTCAGGACTTTGAGCTGGGATTAGAGATAGCGCTGGTTCGAATCCAGCCTGGACTGGAAGATTTATCAGTAATATTCACCGTTTACTGTACTGGTTCGCCCCCTTACTCTGTCTGAATAAGTTCCTTCTACAGATCAATAATCTATTTTCATAAATTCTTACCTTAAACATAGTTTGGTTTGCATTCTTAAAATTGTCATATTAATTATATTCAAAAACAAACACAATATGTTGTGCGTGTAGATGAGTCACCATAATTTTTTGAATAAAATTATACAAAGGTATATTCAGTGATGGATTTAGACCTTTTGCGGCCCTAGGCAAGTTTTTGCTGTGCCCTCCCCTTCCCCCACCAGTGACGAAAAAGATGAAGACGCAAAATGTTGTATCTTTACAAAGCAACACACTCACAGCTTGTATGGGCGGGCCAGTACCACTGAGCCTGTAAGAGTGGGCAGGTGGGCCAGTAACACTGAGCTTGTATGGGTGGTCAGGTGGGCCAGAACCACTGAGCCTCTATGGGTTGGCAGGTGGGCCAGTACCACTGAGGCGGTATGTGTGGGCGGGTGAGCCAGTATGTTTAACATATTATGTGTTGTTAAATATACTAATATTTAACAATTGATATATATATATATATATTAGTATAATTTAATATACTAATATCTAACTTTACCAATACATCCAATAAACCTAGAACCGAAATGGCCTGACCTGGAGGAGTTCAAAAAGAATGACGAGCGAAGAAAGAACAGATGTAAAAAAAATTATGATTTAAGACATAAAACCAAAGACTTGCCAGAACTTCAAGAGGGAGACGTTGTATGGGTGAAAGATAGAGGAGAGTATGGAAAAATCGTTCGGAAAATAAAAGGAGTACCACGTTGCTATGGGGAATGGTGGAGTAGTTGACCGAAATAGATGCATGCTGATTATTATGTGAAAATTGAACTTATTTGAAAAAGAAGGAGAGATGTGTTGTTAATTAATATTTATTTAAACATATGTTGAAACCATATGTATAATAATTGTTATATTGTTTTGGTTGAGAGTTTTGAGATAGAGATTAAAGGTGTGGTTATATTTGTTTGTGAGGACTTATTTTATTAATATAATTAAGAAGCCTAGATGGCATCAATCCATATCATCATATACATCCATTTTTTGTATTTTTGAATTATATTTCAGTATTCATAATATGGTACATAATAATCGTAGTATAGGCTGGTATTTAGTTAACTTTAATTTCTATTGACATTTTTATAAAATTTAATATATAAAATCTAGCAGGTAGCTGTGTAGGAAAATCGTGAGGGCCCTTTACTTAAAGCAACATTTGTGGCCCTAGGCAGCTGCCTAGTGGTAAATCCGTTACTTGGTATATTAGAGTTAATATCGTCTAATACTATTAATTTAGATTTGTATTAGTGATAGGTGAAACTATTGTATACTCTCATAAAGCTCAACACTTGGGGTGACCAAACCCTCCAGCTCGGTCCTAACTTCTTTTGTCCATTCATTTATCACACTCTCGACACTTCCAACACATGTCATACATTCAACTTGCTTTCTCTCACCATATGCCAAATCATACGCATACATACTCCCAACACACACTTATGCACTCCGACACACATACACGTGCACACACACACATGTACGCTCTTTGTTGCATCAGCCACACCTATTAGTACATTACTCATGTTCTGCAATTTGTAGTTAAAATGTTGACTGTGGCAAACACCATTTGGTGTTCTAAACTGGAACAGATCGCTCCATGTCATATGATGACATTACCATTGATGTATACTACTGTAACTGGAACGTGCACTCTGTAATGTGGATGAGAGCCGGCTCACTGCTCTACTCCCACCACAATTCAGTATGGGACCCAGTGCTGTCCAACTGACTTATCTTCAATGCACCGCTGGAATTCTTTTAACTTTGATAAGTCACATTTTTTTGCTAATTACCAATATAGCTACGTCATTACGTGTGCAGCTTAAGAAACCTCTCAGGACAGTTTTATGATTCATAAACAATTAATTACAGTGGCCCCAAAGAAGGAATTGCATAACAAAACCTACAGTATTTATTATGTTACTGATTTTCGGAACATAACATTTTCCTTAATGGTTTCTTAAAATAAAATTTGTTAGTCTTGTGAAATAAATTTATAAGTACATTTAAATATATTTGTAATATATTAAATGTACTGTAAATAATATTAAAGTACTGTACGTGTATGGGAGGGCAGGTGGGCTAGTACCACTGTACGTGTATGGGAGGGCGGGTGGGCTAGTACCACTGTACGTGTATGGGAGGGCGGATGGGCCAGTACTACTGTACGTGTATGGGAGGGCAGGTGGGCCAGTATCACTGTACGTGTATGGGAGGGCAGGTGGTCCAGTACCACTGTACGTGTATGGGAGGGCAGGTAGGCCAGTACCACTGTACGTGTATGGGAGGGCAGGTGGGCAGTACTACTGTACGTGTATGGGAGGGCAGGTGGTCCAGTACCACTGTACGTGTATGGGAGGGCGGGTGGGCCAATACCACTGTACGTGTATGGGAGGGTCGGTGGGCCAATACCACTGTACGTGTATGGGAGGGTCGGTGGGCCAATACCACTGTACGTGTATGGGAGGGTGGTTGGTCCAGTACCACTGTACGTGTATGGGAGGGCGGGTGGGCTAGTACCACTGTACGTGTATGGGAGGGCGGATGGGCCAGTACCACTGTACGTGTATGGGTGGGTGGGCCAGTACCACTGTACGTGTATGGGAGGGCGGGTGGGCCAGTACCACTATACGTGTATGGGAGGGCAAGTGGACCAGTATCACTGTACATGTGTATAGCTGTCCTCTTGACAACGATAAGCTACAAGAGGACATCTTTTTGATTAGCTTGGGTGTCACCTGGGCCTACTCGTCTTCTCACTCTCCCAGAAATAGACTTCCAGCCTGTGTCGGTAAGAAGGAATCTCTACTAAATGCATTATCGACTTTCCAGCGGTGACTTGGTGGTTTGGGAAACGGCCATCTTAACTATAATATGATATCATTCATCTGCTGACAGAATTTTTTTGCTTCAAAAAGATCATACTAATTATTTCAATTGTTGATTTCAGAGATCTTTTTATACAACTATTCATTAAAGTTTAATTCTTAGTATTTTTAATTGTTGTATAAAATCACATTCCAAAATCCATATCCACTAAACAAGAAACATAAATAACCCATCTAGTAATTTCAGTTTAACACTAGAGCCTATTACAGTTTTTATGGAAACAATATATGGAAGTTTTTAACAAACTTTCCCGTATGACTGTAGGGAATGTTCCATTGTTACGCTGATTGGTAAAAAAACATCCTTAGTTTGTAACTTTGTAATTTTTACTCTATAAAAATATTGGTTGTCAAAACTGTCATTTGTAGTTTTCAGTTGGATGGGAACCACATTTATAATTAATAAAAAATAATGGATTAAAGTTGGGTAAAAAATCTGGTTTTATTTAATATCACACTTAATTCTTGTATAATGTTAATTTTTCTTTTTTGTAGCATATATCCACAATTATTGTGGTTGTTGTGGGAATCTGGAAAACCAATTTATATAATAAAATTTTTAACTATGCAATCAAAATATTTCAAACTCATATTTTTTCACTGATATATTATTATTTCAGTCCTCTTTAATAAGCAGTTAGAAATTTCAAAACTAACATGATTAGAAATCCAAATATTTGGTTAATGTGTTTAACTTTTTTGGAAATGCTATTAACTTTAGGAATTTCTTGTACTTCACAAAAGAAAATATCATTATTAATGAAATTCTGAAAAGGTGTGCTTTGCTATGTAACAATCTTAAACCAAAATTATTCAATTTAGCTTCAGGTTAAGTTATACACAACTAGTTATTTACTCACACTTTGCTATGGGATAAACATATTTAAACAGTAATATCTCAATTTCCTTAAAATAAATGTTAAATTAAGGTACTCCCCTGCACTCTACACATGCCAACCCTTGTCAACTAGACATTTTAAATAAACAGAAAACTACAAATAAGAAATGTTTACACCAACATAAACATTATACATTTTTGAAGTGTTGAGTCTTGTGAGAGATAATCTAAAATGGTATTCACAAGAAATATCTGAACATCATCACAGTACAAGTAACAGATATCTCCTTATCTACCCCCAACATAATACCTCTGCCTTAGAAAAGGGTATTTACTACATGGGAAGTAAACTTTATAATAAACTGCCTGATAACAAAAAATGCCCATCAGTTTGCCAAAGAAAGTTCAGAGAGCAGATCAAACGCATGTTGATAGCAAAGGCCTACTATGGAATAAATGAGTTTATAAATGATTAATATTTGAGCTGATAACTCTAGTCTCTCATAATAGTTGTTTCTAAGTGTTTTAAAGTTTGTTTAATGTGTTATGGTTATTGTATTGATTAAAGTAGTTTTAATTTGGTTATATGTAAAATTTATTTATTATTATTGTTGAAGTTTTAGTATTGTTGACTTTTATATATGGTTTTATTGTTGTTGAATTATTGTTAGATTGTTTAAGCATTTTATATTAATTATATCAATGTATTTTTGACTAGCGGATAAATGACTACACTATTATGACATAACTCCTGTCTTGGTACTTTGTACTTTTATAAGATGTAATGAGTTAATAAAAGAATTTGATTTGAATTTATAAACAGCTGTTATACGTTAATAAGAACTTTGTAGTTTTGGTATTGGATGAATCGTAATTTATATACTAAAAGAATAAAATGTGATAGGCATTTATTATTCCTTTAGATCCTGATTGTTTAAACAATTAATTTATAAATTAAAAAGTGAGTAAAGAATGTAGGCTTTTACTTATGGAGAAGGACATATTGTTCACTCCAATTTTTAGTCTTGATCTCGAATTTGATCGCTAATATTTATAATAGCAAATCCATATTCAGGTCTCCCTGCTAGTCTCCTACTGCTAAAGAAGTCGTTCGGAGTCCTGAGTAGATATCTCACTGAAAATCTTTAGGTCATCTGCGAATAACAGTACTCTTACATGCAGGGAATCTATTATGTCGTTGACATATATATATTACAGAGATAAGAGCCAAGAAGTGAGCCTTGTGGGACATCAGAAGTCTGAAGAAATTCCCACGAGAAGAGGAGCCTGGAAGCTTAACCAGCAGGTGACGGTCAGCTAAATTGTCAGACAGCCAGCTTAGTAAAGGTTCAGTGACACCATAACCGTGTAATTTAGATATCAAAATGCTGTGGTCTACTTTATCAAAGGCTTTTGCAAAGTCGACGAAAGCAACATCCACCTGTTTACCTGTATTAAATGCAGACAATATATAGTTTTCAAAGATCAATAAGTTAGTCGTTGTTGATCGTCCCGAGATGAAGCCATGTTGATGTGGGGTTATAAGGGGGTTCAGGAAGGGCTTCAACTTGGAGAGTTTCAGCTGCTCAAAAACTTAAGAGGTGATGATGTAGGGCGGTAGTTTTAACTTCTACAGGATGGGCACTATATTACCGACTGAGGATTTCAGGAAATTTACCCTGACTTATAGAGCACCCTTAATGGCTCAGCTAGGAAATAGCGACAATTATGTAGTAAGGACGGAGGTATGTTACCAGCGCCTGCTCCTTTGTTAATATGCAATTGCGCCAAGGCTTCTAAGATTTTTTAAGCTGTGAAACATATTAATCCCAAAGTTGAAGGACCAACAAATTTGTATGTGGGTGGCGGAGGCACAGGATGTGAATAAACCGATGAGAAGAATATTGAGAAAAGTCTAGCTGAGTCATAGATGTCCTCGGCGGAGACACCATCTAGAGTCACTAGAGAAGGCGTTGGTAATGTATTCTTAGAGGAAGAACGGACAAATTCCCAAAAAATACGTGGGTTGTGAGGTATGGAGCTCTCAAGTGGTGAATTTATTCCTAGTGTCTTCTATGGGCAAGTTCTTTGCATTGCCCCTGCAAATCCAAAAAGGCAAAGTAATCAGCAGGACTGAGTTTTGTCTTAAAACGCTTGTGAGCTTTCTTTTTTTTGTATTGCTAAGCAAATAAGGTATTTCGAAAACCATTTAGGGAAGGGTGATTGGCTAACACTCTTCAAAGAACTATGTTGTCTACTAATATTCTCGAGCAGAGTCACGAATGCATTGAAACCTGAGATGTTCGTCTGATGGAGCATAAAGCTGAAATCAAATGTTTAAGGAGATTCTGACACTGCTCTTAGGTCTCACTTTTTAAGGTTTGGTACAGTTACAAAACTAGTTTGATGTGTTGTCTTGTTACTAGGCACCGAGAAGGATAAGGGTGGATGATGGGCATCAGGCAGAACAAGAATATCCTCCACTGAAGGGTGTACTATCACTGAAAACCAAATCAAGAGTAAATATGACAATTTAAATTTCTTATAAATTGTTAAGTCTTCATGGATTTAATTGTTATTAAATTCTTCCAATCTATAAATGTAAAATCCTAACTACATTTTAGAATTATTCATAATTATTATTTATATTTTGTATTCAAATGTATGACTGGAATATAAACATACTGATTAAATTTCACAGTGGTGTAGACAAACATGACAGAAGAAGGAAATGTAGTCCATACAGGCATTAATGTTGGGACATTATTATATTGGGATTAATTCTCTGTGAATTTAAGTTTAATTTTTAAAATCCTAAAAACCATGCCATTTATTTTAAGCACTATCAGCAACATTTTGAGGACTTAAAGATATAAACAATTTGCCAAAATATGCAAAACTTCATAAGCTTAAAATTACTGTTTAGTCAGACTATAGTTATGCCACCAGCAAAAGCCATAAAATATGGAATCTTCAGACCTTCTTCTTTATTCAATTGCTGGTTTCTTTTTTGACAATAGATTAGAAGTTGAAGTTAGATAATTATTCCGTTTAAGACAGTCGTTACCTATACTTTGCAAGACAACCAGTTATCCATTTTTCACTGATAAAATCTTGGATATAAGACTTATACTTGTAGAGTTTTTCAAAACTCATATGCAATATCAAGTCTCACTTCAATATAATTGTATATACTACAGGGTGAATGGTACGTGGTGTTTAAAAATTTAAGGGCTTAAACTACATGCTTGGGGCTACTTAAAAACGCAAATTTCAGTTTTATATGCCAAATGGTTAGTGTGGTATGTTCAAATTAAGATTTCTTTTTAAATCATGGACCTAACCATAAAAAAGCTTTATTACTTACTCAAAAAATCACATTTTTTAAACTGTGACACCATTTTTGAAATCTACATTGAATTTTCAAAAAGAAAAATGAGCTAGTAAGATGCGTAAACTAAGATTGGTATTAAAAATTATGCGTTAAAGTAATAAAATCATATTTTTGTAAAATTTTAAACAATGTTTTACACGTGGTAACGGCACATAATGTGTCAAACCATACAGAAAACTGCGTAATTTAATGTTCTTTTCAATGGTATAATTGTGATTTTAATTATTTTGTTTCGTCATCGAAAACGTTAGGTGAAACTGAATTAAAACACAGTTTGCAGAAAACTTGAAGCTTTGACTATTTATTACAAGAAAGATTATAATACGTTGATTTGACATAATATTAAGACATACTAATTACATTCGTAAAAATAATTGAAAAAAGGTCAACTTAAAAGAATAAGATTTAGAAATATTGTTCAAACTGCCTTCCTCCATTTCTGATGCAGGCACGTGCTCTCTTGCGCATTTGTTGAACTGTCACTTTTGTAGAGACTTCTTGGCGCACTACTTCAGCAGCCGCAGTTATTCTCTCCCTCAGTTCTTGTTCTGTGTTGATAGGTGCAGAATATACTTTTTGTTTCATCCATCCCCATCCATGGGACTAAGGTCCGGCGATCTAGCTGGCCACGGTACGGTCCCACCCCGTCCAATCCATGTAGGATAATTGAGCGTCAACCAGTGACGCACTTCTGCGGTGTAGCTCCATCTTGTTGGAAAATGAGACTGTCTCTTTTTTCTTGGTTGAGATGGTCTAGCAGCAAAGGGAGACTGTGCTGTAAAAAGTCCAAAAAGCGTTCCCCGTTAAGGGTTCCCTCGAAAAAATGTGGGCCAATAAGCGTTTCACCTACTACCCCAACCCATACCATAATGTGAAATATCCTTTGAAAAGATCGTTCTTTGGTTGCTCTTAGGTTATCTTTCGCCCACATGTGCATATTATGTGTATTAAAGATTCCTTGTCTTGTAAATATGGCCTCATCTATCCAAAGGATCTTTTTAAAGAAAGGATACTGCTCAATATCGCTACTGAGCAACCATCTACAGAACTGAACACGAGGAGCGAAGTCTTGAGCTTTAAGTGCTTGTACAGGCGTGAAGTGATATGGATGAAACTTGTTTATATGAAGAATATCCAACACTTTCCACTGTGAAACATTTAGTTGAGCCACAATTGCCCTACTACTACTCTCTGGGTTTTCTTGAAAGGTATTTAGAATCAATTCTTCAACACCTACATCATAATTAACTGGACCTACTTCAGAAGACTTTCTTTGAACTTTTCCACTTTCCACTAACCTCTGGTGAAGTCTAGTGAACACCTGTGGGCTGGGAGCTTTTCGATCTGGGTACCTTAAACTGTACTCTCTTTGCGTATCAAGTGCATTGCCGTTGCAAAATCCATAAACAAAATGCATTTCTGCATATTCTCTTGTAGTGAACTCTATGATGCTACAGAACTGAATAGCTTGTACACAGACCCGGTCTAAAGAGTAAACAGATAATGGATTCCAGTTTTCCTCGTGATGAGGTTGCTTTAAAAGAAACTAACTTTTGTTAAACTAAGCAGGTAGTGGAATTTCCCAGTCATTAAGGACAACAGACAAAATTATTGATAAGGTTTGGGGTGTATGCCGGGTCTAAGAATTGTGGTAAAACCCCATTCGTCCCTGATTTACATGTGTTTTTAATCACATAATGTTAATTGAATGTCCAGTCCTAGTTGCTGGCTAGTAAGATAGTCTTACAATTTTTTAACCACTCTGTGTTTCTTTCTATTCAAATAATAATAAAAAATGGAACATTGTACGATAATATAAACAAAAGCATATCACTGGAAAGAACATTAAATTATGCAGTTTTCTGTATAGCTTGACACATTATGTCCGTTACCATGGTTTAGTAACTACGCGTAAAACATTGTTTAAACATTTATAAAAACATGATTTTTTTGCTTGAAAGCATAATTTCAAGTACCAACCTTAATTTATGCAGGCTGCTAGCTCATTATTATTGTTAACAATTTAATGTAGATTTCAAAAATGGTGTCATAGTTTAAAAAATATGACCTTTTGAGTAAGTAATAAAGCTTTTTTATGGTTAGGTCCACGATTTAAAAAGAAATCTTAATTTGAACATACCACACTAACCATTTGGCATATAAAACTGAAATTTGCGTTTTTAAGTAGCCCCAAGCATGTAGTTTAAGCCCTTAAATTTTTAAACACCACTTACCATTCACCCTGTATATATTGTGTTACTAACTCCTTATTTACATTGTGAGCTGTGTATGCTAAAATGCATAGTCAGTCAGTATGGCTATTCGTGAATTGTACGTAAAAACTGGTATCTCGTACATGTACAGTGATAACGACTCACCCGCTATCCCACACACGTATTTAAGTGGTGACCCACCCACCCTCTCATACAGGTAGAGTTAAGTGGTGACCCACCCACCCGCTCTCTTACACACGATCTTAGGTAATGCAAAATCATCGTGGAACATAAGCTTAAAAGGACTGTTGAGTCAGACTACAGTTATGTCAGCAGCAAAAGCCATAAAATATGGAATCTTCAGACCTTCTTCTTTATTCAATTGCTGGTTTCTTTTTTGACAATAGATTAGAAGTTAAAGTTAACGCCACTTAAGATAAGTACATTTCTGGGACAGGTCTCTTCCACTGAAGTACTCTCCCATGATCTTTACTTTTCCAAGAAATCCTCTTGGTTTTAATAAGTGATATCAGTTTAGAAAACTGACTGAATAACGTAATACTGCAGACTTCACTCCAGAAGTTATGCTATATTAACTCAAAATCTAAATACTATATGCTCTAAGGCATTTTTCATGATCACCCAGACATAAATTCCTCTTGAAGGAAATTCTTGTTTTGTTCAGAGTATTCTGAGCAACCTTGGACATCTTGGTTATCTAACACAACAATGGAGGTGGTAATGAATGAGAGGAAAATCAAAGGGTAAGTGGGGTTGACATATCCTTGTACACTGAGAGGAGTGTGACGTAGCTGACAAGTCTCTCCCTACATCATACCACAGGCCAAACTTACTTGATCTTTAATAAGATAAGACTTACATCCTTATCAAAGAAAGGGAATGAATAAGTTTGGATGTCTCCTAATTTATTAAATTTCTTGTATCCTGTGCTTACTGCACTGACATTCCTGTTACTCTCACTATATATACATTTATCTATACATCCATTAAATCGTCCTCTCATCTAAAATGTTTAAACTTAACGATTTTTAAAAATTATAATCATAAAATGTTCTTACTGTTTCTATATTTTGGTTGTACTGATAATTATTAGTTGTTTAATACTGTACCGTGTAAAAACTGGTAGATGACTTTTTTTAGCTATCATTTTCAAGTTTTCAATATGATAAATAATTTGTATAGGCATTAAATGTTTTACTACATTAACAAGTAATTAAAATTTTTTATTTTACTTTTTTGTTTTAATAAGATGTACCTGATTTATTTTGTCTAGTACTAATTCTTAGAGATAGTAATTACTCATTTCATTTCTTTATGTATTACTTGTGAAGGCTCAAGAATAATCTTTTTTCTACTAGTAAACATGAGTATTGTCTGTAACAGTGGTAGCAGAATCAGTATCAACACCACTCTAAAATCAATTCAGTAACGATGAGTACTGTGTACATGGTGTTTGTCACAGATACAAGAGTGTAACTGTGACGGGTACTGTGTACATGGTGTTTGTCACAGGCACAAGAGTGTAACTGTGACGGGTACTGTGTACATGGTGTTTGTCACAGACACAAGAGTGTAACTGTGATGGGTACTGTGTACATGGTGTTTGTCATAGACACAAGAGTGTAACTGTGACGGGTACTGTGTACATGGTGTTTGTCACAGACACAAGAGTGTAACTGTGACGGGTACTGTGAACATGGTGTTTGTCACAGACACAAGAGTGTAACTGTGACGGGTACTGTGTACATGGTGTTTGTCACAGACACAAGAGTGTAACTGTGACGGGTACTGTGTACCTGGTGTTTGTCACAGACACAAGAGTGTAACTGTGACGGGTACTGTGTACATGGTGTTTGTCACAGACACAAGAGTGTAACTGTGACGGGTACTGTGTACCTGGTGTTTGTCACAGACACAAGAGTGTAACTGTGACGGGTACTGTGTACCTGGTTTTTGTCACAGATACAAGAGTGTAACTGTGACGGGTACTGTGTACATGGTGTTTGTCACAGACACAAGAGTGTAACTGTGACGGGTACTGTGTACATGGTGTTTGTCACAGACACAAGAGTGTAACTGTGACGGGTACTGTGTACATGGTGTTTGTCACAGACACAAGAGTGTAACTGTGACGGGTACTGTGTACATGGTGTTTGTCACAGGCACAAGAGTGTAACTGTGACGGGTACTGTGTACCTGGTGTTTGTCACAGATACAAGAGTGTAACTGTGACGAGTACTGTGTACCTGGTGTTTGTCACAGATACAAGAGTGCAAGAGTGTAACTGTGAGGGGTACTGTGTACGTGGTCTTTGTCACAGATATAAGAGTGTAACTGTGACGAGTACTGTGTACCTGGTGTTTGTCACAGATACAAGAGTGTAACTGTGACGAGTACTGTGTACCTGGTGTTTGTCACAGATACAAGAGTGTAAATGTGACGAGTACTGTGTACCTGGTGTTTGTCACAGATACAAGAGTGTAACTGTGACGAGTACTGTGTACCTGGTGTTTGTCACAGATACAAGAGTGTAACTGTGACGAGTACTGTGTACCTGGTGTTTGTCACAGATATAAGAGTGTAACTGTGACGAGTACTGTGTACCTGGTGTTTGTCACAGATACAAGAGTGTAACTGTGACGAGTACTGTGTACATGGTGTTTGTCACAGGCACAAGAGTGTAACTGTGACGGGTACTGTGTACATGGTGTTTGTCACAGACACAAGAGTGTAACTGTGACGGGTACTGTGTACATGGTGTTTGTCACAGATACAAGAGTGTAACTGTGACGAGTACTGTGTACCTGGTGTTTGTCACAGATACAAGAGTGCAAGAGTGTAACTGTGAGGGGTACTGTGTACGTGGTCTTTGTCACAGATATAAGAGTGTAACTGTGACGAGTACTGTGTACCTGGTGTTTGTCACAGATACAAGAGTGTAACTGTGACGAGTACTATGTACCTGGTGTTTGTCACAGATACAAGAGTGTAAATGTGACGAGTACTGTGTACCTGGTGTTTGTCACAGATACAAGAGTGTAAATGTGACGAGTACTGTGTACCTGGTGTTTGTCACAGATACAAGAGTGTAACTGTGACGAGTACTGTGTACCTGGTGTTTGTCACAGATACAAGAGTGTAACTGTGACGAGTACTGTGTACCTGGTGTTTGTCACAGATACAAGAGTGTAACTGTGACGAGTACTGTGTACATGGTGTTTGTCACAGGCACAAGAGTGTAACTGTGACGGGTACTGTGTACATGGTGTTTGTCACAGACACAAGAGTGTAACTGTGACGGGTACTGTGTACATGGTGTTTGTCACAGACACAAGAGTGTAACTGTGACGGGTACTGTGTACATGGTGTTTGTCACAGATACAAGAGTGTAACTGTGACGAGTACTGTGTACCTGGCGTTTGTCACAGATACAAGAGTGTAACTGTGACGAGTACTTAAAAAAAGTATCCATTTAGCCCACCTCCAATACAAAGGAGTGTCAAAACAATGTTTTACAAGATGGTAGAATTTTGATCAACAAATGTAGATCGTTAGCTCAGTTGGGTGTACAAATTTTGAACCTTGCCTTCTGCAAACCAAAGGCATAGCCACTAAGCCAGGACAATATAATATAGGGTGTCTAAAATGTCTGGAAACACTCAAATATTTTATTTATCAATTTAATAGAAATTTGAAACTTTTACAATCTTGATGGTTATTGGATACTTACTTTTTGGAACAATAGTTTGTTATGTCACACTAACGGGAGACATCCTGTGGAGGGTCTCGTCAGCCCGCAATTCGTCACGTCGCACCTCGTCACGCCGCACCTCGTCACGCGTCACCTTAAACGTGTATATGGTGCTCAGTATTTTTATAAACTATATTATTTATGTATACATGTTTTTTTATAAGTAGGACATAAAACAAGTATACTGTAATTGCTGCCAAAAATTGTATAATGTTCCGTTAAAATATGTTGAATAATTTTAATTAGTATATTGTAGAAACGTTATTACAAAGAAAATTTGTTTTTTTTTTATTGTCAAATACTATAAATACCATTAGATATCGTGTAGTACAGTACATGAAGAAAATAACTCATTTATTGATTGATAACGTACTAGTTTGAAAATAAACATATGGGAATCCTACAAATCGTGGTGTAGTAATACATTGTCTCTCAGAGCTTGCTTAGTTAATGACTATGCTTTGGCATGAAAACAATAATAACATGTTGTATTCGTAGTTTATTGTATTAGAATTCAATAACCAAAGCATGTTGACTAACTCATACATTTAAAGTGATATCCACCGGCGTAAATTGTTGAGTATTTCTTATCGTTGAATGTTCAATTCTAAACGTATGCACATTTCGCAAATGTGAACGCGTATTAAATGTATATTTACATAAAACTCGTCTTCATTCAACTGTGCACGTATCTTAAACTAGAGAAAGATTTGTAAGCTGAGGTTGTAAACGAAACGAGGCAAAGCTTCAAAAACATGCTTCAAAGAATTTGTGCAAAATATGAAATGTGTGCCGATGTAAAATCATTAGAAATATACTAAAAAAACTGTTGTACTAGGTTTTGTTTACATTGAACGATGACTATAGAGTTAATTCAATAAATCGTTTGAAACTGATGTGTAATATTTCTTGTAAACTATACAAACTTTATTAATTTGATTATCGTATGTATACAATTCTAGTAAATCTATCTTTGATTTAATAGACAGTTTTCAAATGTTTAGAAATATGTGTTTATTTCGTTGGCTCTAAATGGATATAGAATTTTAAAATATTTTCATTTAGTTATCAATTTAAAATGAAGTCAATTTGTTTCCAAATGCATGTGAATAAATTAGAACTCTCTCTTCAGGAAGTTTATTCAGAAATGACCGAAAGTCGAATAGGGATTAGATGTAGAAGAGAGAGGAAGACAAAAGATAAGACAGGGTCGGCGCGGCGCACTGTCGGGCGCCAACCGGGAGGCGTCTAAAAGGCGGGCGCCGCTAACAGCGGTGGCGTCGCGCGGCGGTACCTGGACCTGCCGCCACCCGGGCACCGACTGACTATCTGTCATTGCCACCCGAGTGCAGTCTCTGAACCTGTTGGACCTCCCGCCACCAGGGCACCGACTGACTATATGTCATTGCCACCCTAGTACAATCTCTGTACCTGGACTTTCAGCCACCCGGGTACCGACACTGATTATATGTCATTGCCACCCGAGTACAATCTCTGTACCTGGACTTTCAGCCTCCCGGGCACCAACCCTAATCATCTATCATTGCCACCCGAGTACAACCTCTGTACCTGGACTTTCAGCCACCCGGGTACCGACACTGATTATATGTCATTGCCACCCGAGTACAATCTCTGTACCTGGACCTTCAGCCACTCGGGCACCGACCCTAATCATCTATCATTGCCACCCGAGTACTATCTCTGTACCTGGAATTTCAGCCACCTGGGTACCGACACTGATTATATGTCATTACCACCCGAGTACAATATCTGTACCTGGACTTTCAGCCACCCGAGTACCGACACTGATTGTATGTCATTGCCACCCGAGTACAATCTCTGTACCTGGACCTTCAGCCACTCGGGCACCGACCCTAATCATCTATCATTTCCACCCGAGTACTATCTCTGTACCTGGACTTTCAGCCACCCGGGTACCGACACTGATTATATGTCATTGCCACCCGAGTACAATCTCTGTACCTGGACCTTCAGCCACTCGGGCACCGACCCTAATCATCTATCATTTCCACCCGAGTACTATCTCTGTACCTGGACTTTCAGCCACCCGGGTACCGACACTATATGTCATTGCCACCCGAGTACAATCTCTGTACCTGGACTTTCAGCCTCCCGGGCACCAACCCTAATCATCTATCATTGCCACCCGAGTATAATCTCTGTACCTGGACTTTCAGCCACCCGTGTACCGACACTGATTACATGTCATTGCCACCCGAGTACTATCTCTGTACCTGGACCTTCAGCCTCCCGGGCACCGACCATAATCATCTATCATTGCCACCCGAGTACTATCTCTGTACCTGGACCTTTAGCCACCCGGGCACCGACCCTAATCATCTATCATTGCCACCCAAGTACTATCTCTGTACCTGGACTTTCAGCCACCCGGGTACCGACACTGATTATATGTCATTGCCACCCGAGTACAATCTCTGTACCTGGACTTTCAGCCTCCCGGGCACCGACATTGATTATATGTCATTGCCACCCAAGTACTATCTCTGTACCTGGACTTTCAGCCTCCCGGGCACCGACATTGATTATGTGTCATTGCTTTCCCAGTACAATATCTCTACCTGGATCTTCTTTAGCCACTCGGGTACCTACACTGATTATATGTCATTGCCACCCGAGTTTAATCTGTGTATCTTCAGCCACCCGGACAGCAACACTGGTCGTTTGTCACAGCCACCCGAATACAATCTCTGCTCCTGGACCTTCAGCCACCCGGGCAGGGACAATTTATGAAGTTTGAAGTCAGTTATTAGGAGGTTTTAAGAAATTTGAAACAGTAGAAGATAAAGTAATCATTACCTGTCCAATATAAACTTAGCATTCAAACAGCGGGGCATATTTTATAGTGGCAGATTGAGGATATTTTGGAGTTGGTAGCCTTCCCTTCTCACTTCCATTCATATTCAGCATTCAAACGGTGGAAGTATATTTAATAGTGGCAGATTGATTTTGAAGTCGAAACCTTCCCTTTTCACATCCATTCATATTCAGCATTCAAACGGTGGAAGTATATTTATAGTGGCAGATTGATTTTGGATATAGTAGTGTTCCGTTTACACTTCCAATATTCATAAAATTCATACGGTAAAAGAACGATTGTAGGGGCTAAGAGAATTTAGAGATGGTGCCCACCCTTTACACTTTACACTTCATACGTTGAAAGAATTATTGTAGTGGCTAAGTAAATTTAGAGATGGTGGTGCTCCCTTTACACTTCCAATAGATAATCAGAATTAATACAGTGAAAGAATTATTGTAGTGGCTAAGCTAATTTAGAGATGTTGGCGTTCCCTTTACACTTCTAATATATATTCAGAATTCATACGTTGAAAGAATTATTGTAGTGGCTAAGTAAATTTAGAGATGGTGGCGCTCCCTTTACACTTCCAATAGATAATCAGAATTAATACAGTGAAAGAATTATTGTAGTGGCTGAGCTAATTTAGAGATGTTGGCGTTCCCTTTACACTTCCAATATATATTCAGAATTCATACGTTGAAAGAATTATTGCAGTGGCTAAGCAAATTTAGAGATGGTGGTGCTCCCTTTACACTCCCAATATATATTCAGAATTAATACAGTGAAAGAACGATTGTAGTGGTTAATCGAATTTAGAGATGGTGGCGCTCCCTTTACACTTCCAATATATATTCAGAATTAATACAGTGAAAGAACGATTGTAGTGGTTAATCGAATTTAGAGATGGTGGCGCTCCCTTTACACTTCCAATAGATAATCAGAATTAATACAGTGAAAGAATTATTGTAGTGGCTGAGCTAATTTAGAGATGTTGGCGTTCCCTTTACACTTCCAATATATCAGAATTCATACAGTGAAAGAACGATTGCAGTGGCTAAGCAAATTTAGAGCTGGTGGCGCTCTCTTTACACTTCCAATAGATAATCAGAATTAATACAGTGAAAGAATTATTGTAGTGGCTAAGCAAATTTAGAGATGGTGGCGCTCCCTTTACACTTCCAATATATATTCAGAATTCATACGTTGAAAGAATTATTGTAGTGGCTAAGCAAATTTAGAGATGGTGGCGCTCCCTTTACACTTCCAATATATATTCAGAATTCATACAGTGAAAGAACGATTGCAGTGGCTAAGCAAATTTAGAGCTGGTGGCGCTCTCTTTACACTTCCAATAGATAATCAGAATTAATACAGTGAAAGAATTATTGTAGTGGCTAAGCAAATTTAGAGCTGGTGGCGCTCTCTTTACACTTCCAATAGATAATCAGAATTAATACAGTGAAAGAACGATTGCAGTGGCTAAGCAAATTTAGAGCTGGTGGCGCTCTCTTTACACTTCCAATAGATAATCAGAATTAATACAGTGAAAGAACGATTGCAGTGGCTAAGCAAATTTAGAGCTGGTGGCGCTCTCTTTACACTTCCAATAGATAATCAGAATTAATACAGTGAAAGAACGATTGCAGTGGCTAAGCAAATTTAGAGCTGGTGGCGCTCTCTTTACACTTCCAATAGATAATCAGAATTAATACAGTGAAAGAACGATTGCAGTGGCTAAGCAAATTTAGAGCTGGTGGCGCTCTCTTTACACTTCCAATAGATAATCAGAATTAATACAGTGAAAGAACGATTGCAGTGGCTAAGCAAATTTAGAGCTGGTGGCGCTCTCTTTACACTTCCAATAGATAATCAGAATTAATACAGTGAAAGAATTATTGTAGTAGCTAAGCAAATTAGAGCTGGTGGCGCTCTCTTTACACTTCCAATAGATAATCAGAATTAATATAGTGAAAGAATTATTGTAGTAGCTAAGTAAATTAGAGCTGGTGGCGCTCTCTTTACACTTCCAATAGATAATCAGAATTAATATAGTGAAAGAATTATTGTAGTAGCTAAGTAAATTAGAGCTGGTGGCGCTCTCTTTACACTTCCAATAGATAATCA
Organism: Stictocephala bisonia; assembly: GCA_035578905.1. Lineage (NCBI taxonomy): Eukaryota > Metazoa > Arthropoda > Insecta > Hemiptera > Membracidae > Stictocephala > Stictocephala bisonia. The sequence goes on along the minus strand of JAQJVL010003289.1, from coordinate 24,522 downwards.
GAATTAATACAGTGAAAGAATTATTGTAGTAGCTAAGCAAATTAGAGCTGGTGGCGCTCCCTTTACACTTCCAATAGATAATCAGAATTAATATAGTGAAAGAATTATTGTAGTAGCTAAGCAAATTAGAGCTGGTGGCGCTCTCTTTACACTTCCAATAGATAATCAGAATTAATATAGTGAAAGAATTATTGTAGTAGCTAAGTAAATTAGAGCTGGTGGCGCTCTCTTTACACTTCCAATAGATAATCAGAATTAATACAGTGAAAGAATTATTGTAGTAGCTAAGTAAATTAGAGCTGGTGGCGCTCTCTTTACACTTCCAATAGATAATCAGAATTAATACAGTGAAAGAATTATTGTAGTAGCTAAGCAAATTAGAGCTGGTGGCGCTCTCTTTACACTTCCAATAGATAATCAGAATTAATATAGTGAAAGAATTATTGTAGTAGCTAAGTAAATTAGAGCTGGTGGCGCTCTCTTTACACTTCCAATAGATAATCAGAATTAATACAGTGAAAGAATTATTGTAGTGGCTGAGCTAATTTAGAGATGTTGGCGTTCCCTTTACACTTCCAATATATCAGAATTCATACAGTGAAAGAACGATTGCAGTGGCTAAGCAAATTTAGAGCTGGTGGCGCTCTCTTTACACTTCCAATAGATAATCAGAATTAATATAGTGAAAGAATTATTGTAGTAGCTAAGTAAATTAGAGCTGGTGGCGCTCTCTTTACACTTCCAATAGATAATCAGAATTAATACAGTGAAAGAATTATTGTAGTGGCTAAGCTAATTTAGAGATGGTGGCGCTCCCTTTACACTTCCAATATATCAGAATTCATACAGTGAAAGAACGATTGCAGTGGCTAAGCAAATTTAGAGCTGGTGGCGCTCTCTTTACACTTCCAATAGATAATCAGAATTAATACAGTGAAAGAATTATTGTAGTGGCTAAGCAAATTTAGAGCTGGTGGCGCTCCCTTTACACTTCCAATATATATTCAGAATTCATACGTTGAAAGAATTATTGTAGTGGCTAAGTAAATTTAGAGCTGGTGGCGCTCTCTTTACACTTCCAATAGATAATCAGAATTAATACAGTGAAAGAATTATTGTAGTGGCTAAGCAAATTTAGAGCTGGTGGCGCTCTCTTTACACTTCCAATAGATAATCAGAATTCATACAGTGAAAGAATTATTGTAGTAGCTAAGCAAATTAGAGCTGGTGGCGCTCTCTTTACACTTCCAATAGATAATCAGAATTCATACAGTGAAAGAATTATTGTAGTAGCTAAGCAAATTAGAGCTGGTGGCGCTCTCTTTACACTTCCAATAGATAATCAGAATTCATACAGTGAAAGAATTATTGTAGTAGCTAAGCAAATTAGAGCTGGTGGCGCTCTCTTTACACTTCCAATAGATAATCAGAATTAATACAGTGAAAGAATTATTGTAGTAGCTAAGCAAATTAGAGCTGGTGGCGCTCTCTTTACACTTCCAATAGATAATCAGAATTCATACAGTGAAAGAATTATTGTAGTAGCTAAGCAAATTAGAGCTGGTGGCGCTCTCTTTACACTTCCAATAGATAATCAGAATTCATACAGTGAAAGAATTATTGTAGTAGCTAAGCAAATTAGAGCTGGTGGCGCTCTCTTTACACTTCCAATAGATAATCAGAATTAATACAGTGAAAGAACGATTGCAGTGGCTAAGCAAATTTAGAGCTGGTGGCGCTCTCTTTACACTTCCAATAGATAATCAGAATTAATACAGTGAAAGAATTATTGTAGTAGCTAAGCAAATTAGAGCTGGTGGCGCTCTCTTTACACTTCCAATTTATACTTAGCATTTTTACAGTGAAAGCCTATTTATAGTGGATAAGCGATTCTCAATGTCGGCTCAATATTAACTTCACTGTTAGTGATACGTACAAATCTCTAAATCTTCAGCTACTTATTACTCTAATATTAACATAATTCAACTTATGGATTAATATGAAAATACCTGTCGATCTTCTTATTGCGTCTCTCGGATCTTTAAATACATTGCTGTTTTTAATGCACTCAATATTTAAATAGCTCTTACTTTGTTGGATAAAGCTGTTTAAAATAACGTGGTTAACGAATAGCAGTAATAAGCAAAAATATTATAGGGAAGAAGGATTTTGTGGTATTTATGAACAAAATATTAGATAAGAAGAAAATCTAAATGATTTCTTATATTCCATATGTGTGATTGTACGGGATAGATACAGTATTTGTATAAAATATCTTATCATTATGAACATAGATCGTTTTAAAATGTTTGATGACTGTTATTTGTATAAAATAATTAGACATTCAATGCAGTTGGGTTTCTTATTTCAAATCTTCAAATATGCCTAGACTTCTAGAAGGGTTGACTGCTGAGAATTGAGGGATTTTGGGCTACTCTATAAAACGTCCCTAAAAAAATTTTTAAATTATATTGTAACTAACATATCCAAAGTCATGTTATTTGGATAATTTACCAGGATAGCGACAAAAAGGTACTGGTATACCATTCCACCCTCACTAAGTAAGTACCCTCACTATACCACCTATAAGGATGACAACGATTTATTGGAAATATCGATAATTATGGTTCAATATATCGATATATTGGTATAGATTTTTCTTTCGATAATATCGGCCATATCGATGTTTAGGTCCGATACATCATACACTAAATATTGACATTATTCTCCCTCCTAAAAATCATTACGATTCAAAAAACACATTTAAATCGCCTCTTGTGTGTACAAAACGTGCATTGAAATAATATAGTAACTTAATAGTTTTTTTTTTTTTTTTTTTTTTTTTTTTTTTTTTTTTTTTTACGTGAGGTATACGCACTTAAATTTAGTATATTGTAGACCAGTTGATAAATGAAGTTGTGCGTGAGTTGGCAACGCTGACTCTAAGATGCCTAACCAGTCGCCTTACAACCCACGTGTAATAGTATAATAATTAAAGGTATAGTTATTCTTATTTTGATTTTTTTTCCATTCAACCCCACAGACCACAAATTGTATTGTGTACAGAAATTTATTTAATTTTATATTTATAGTCTATTTATAATAGTGACAGCAAAACATGAGTGATTTTTGTTCATGACAAAAGAGTTAGTGCACAATTTTAAACAGATGATAAATCAATTAAAATTCGATACATTGGTTACCCGATACATCGATATTTTTCTTTCGATATTATCGTTATTTCTATATTTGATTTACGATATATCGATAATTCGCCATCGTATATATTTGCCATCCCTATACGCAGGAGGGTGTACCGAGACACGCACAAACCCACGGCCACAATCACCACAGAAGTCCCCGCTGACACTTAGCGATGTTAGCCGAAATCCGGTATGAATCACTCTGCACTCGGGCTCGGTTCAATGAGCTAAGCGATGGAGGAAGTGGACCATTTCGTTAGAGCGAACGTCAGTGCGCATAACAATGATGACTTGGACAGTCGAGATTGTCCTAGCACATACATCATATATCCCCCACAAACCCTCATGTCACCAGAGCATTTATTTTTATTAGCGCTCACTATCGTGCACATCTCATGTAGCATGTGAAGGGAGGGGTCACGGAACTCGTGGATGCGCTTCAAAATAAAATGATTTCAAAACAACGATAAAGTTGATGCTCCCAATCGGAGGGGGAGGGAAGAGTATAACTGAGTTACATGATGGACCTGCTTAAAATAGAATAGAACATTGTTTATTGCATGGACATTTACAGTAAATGTATCGTAATCGTCAGACTAGAATAAAATTATTATGTCGATTAAAATTAAAGCAGCCATTCCTACAGAATTCCACATTCATACATACATTGGCTCATACATTCTTCACATTCACACATACATTGGCTCATACATTCTTCACATTCACACCGTTGGATTAAGTCAGTTACTCCAGCTTCCAGCGTCAAACCGCCGAATGATAGTACGTCAAACAGCGTCAAAAACCGAACAGTTGTGGTATAAGAAATATCCAACAGAGTAAAAAGTCTTAGAAACCTTTTTAACCGTGACTTGAAAGCCTTTGGCTCAATCTTGCTTTTGTAATCTAACGGAAGACTATTGACCAAGCGAGCACCTGCTTGTGAGGGAAGGTGCTTGTAAGTTACAGTTCTATTTTAATCAGAATCATCATAATGTGTGATTCTGTAACTATCTCTGTACCTGGTTGTATAATTATGTATTTCACTGCCTCTGGTGAACACACACTTGAACATACAATAAAATTCCCTCTCTAAAATATAAATAGAAGGCAATGTCAATAGCTTTAACGACTTAAACACGGGTTTTCAAGACTCTAGACTTCAGTTTGGACATTATCCTCACAGCCACCCCAAAGAATAACTCCATACGACAAGTGAGAACAAATAAAACCATAATACGCTGCAAACGTGACTTGATTGGGGCATATCTCGGACAGGGTTCTTAGAACGTATATCCCGGAGCAAGCCAATCCCCGGTCATTAGTGGTATTTTGTAGCATTAGTTCCTTTTTCTCATTCTATAAATACGCTTTCATTAATGTTTATTCTTACAAGATATCCATAGTCTATGGATAATGTTTTCCTTGTATTTCATAGCAATACGATCGTAGTTTCCCAACTACGTTGAGTTTTTGAATTTTAGTAAAAATATCTATGATTTCCGAATAACATTATAATAATGTGTACCCATTAATGTTGTAGTGATTTTCAAAATTGTTACATCTTCCATGGCTATAACTGTCAAGTGGATATCCGCACAGTTGTGATGTAGATGTTATCTGTGGGGCGAAGGGTGAGTCACCGCGCACTGTCAGTGGGGCTGGGGAGCGACCTAAGGAGGAATTGTGAACAAATTGTGATATGTTGTCCCTCCTAGCGGGAACCCCTATCCCTATCCGATTGTAATTCGGTTGTTTACGAGAACAATCACAATTACTGTAACTTCCGCAGTCTAATCTTCTCAGCTGATTGATCACGTTCTAAAATATACTCAGATTTAGAGATTAAAATATGGTGTCGTGCCATTTCGTCCAGGTGCCATTTCGTCTCTGGAACATACGTTCGGGCGGGGGTTAATTCTCTAGCCGCCAACTAGTGTCATCTCGTCCAAAAACCTATTCTATTGTTTACTTGACAGATCTAAAAAAACTATTGGATAGTTTTTATAGTAACAGATACTTTTTAATTGTTTTTATATTTATGTCCTTCCGTCTACCAATCGCCAAACACTACTACTGTCGGCGCAGAAATTACGTGCACCCGAGTTTGAAGGTTGTTTTCTACAAAACTAAGAGGCCTGTGACAATTCCAATCACACCATTGTTTTGCTTGTTTGTTGTTCGTTTTGACATATGAACTTCAACATCTTATTATAAGTTCTAATAGTTTTTATCTTAGTTTGAACAAAAAAGGTACCGGAATTTTAGCTAGTTTTCACTGTTTAACAAATTTACACCGTTACTACTAAATCATTCGTTCATGCATCGCATTTATACTTTAATGCGTGGTTTATAGGCATGTTTCCTATAAGTTTTATAAATTTTATACTTCTATAATTTCAAGAAAAAAGTTCTTATCAATTAACTGAAATCTTGTTATCTTGGCTTCTAAGGGTTGTAAAATTAATTACTTGGTCTTGATCTAATCCTTATGACACGATAAGTTACGATACACCATTTTAATTTAATTTAATTTAAATCAATACAAAATCACTTCATTTACTTACACATATCAAAATAATGTATCGTAACTATACGTGTCATAAGGATTAGATCAAGACCAAGTAATTAATTTTACAACCCTTAGAAGCCAAGATAGCAATGTTTTAGTTAATTGATAAGAACTTTTTCTTGAAATTATAGAAGTATAAAATTTATAAAACTTATAGGAAACATGCCTATAAACCACGATTAAAGTATAAATGCGATACATGAACAATTTGTTTTAGTAATAACGGTGTAAATTTGTTAAACATTGAAAACTAGCTAAAATTCCGGTACTTTTTTGTTCAAACTAAGATAATAATTATTAGAACTCATAATAAGATGTTGAAGTTCATATGACAAAACGAACAATCAAACAAGCAAAACAATGGTGTGATTGGAGTTGTCACAGGCCTCTTAGTTTTGTAGAAATCAACCTTCAAACTCGGGTGCACGTAATTTCTGCGCCGACAAGTCCTTAGATCGTGTGTGGTTGGTTGATAATGTCCAAGATTGTAAATAGAGCTGTTGGCAGTACAACTACTTTCATTTTAAGTGTCAACTTACTTTCATTTACTTAAATTTTTAACAGTCGGTAAGTAATGAAATATAGATAAAACTGAAATTTACCAAGTAATACTCCAGATTTACCGAAATGTAAAATTTAAATCATTCTTTTTATTAAAGTTTGTCGAATAGCGGTTTCAATGCCTTTGGCTGGTTTGACTTGCTCCGTCCACGGATATGTCGAACACGGTGTGCCTTATACAAAAATGCCATGAAAAAAGTGATACAATTTGTTTTCTACCTAAAAACAGAAAAATATAGGGTGTTCCATAAGGCTTTCGAAGTTGGCCGTCATATTGAAAAATCGAAAATTACTTTTCGAGATTTAACTTTTGAATCTAGAAAATGAGAAGTCTTGTGCAAAAAGTACAAAGAAGAAAAACGTTTTGAAATATTGTGTTTGACTCATTTCCATAAATAATTTCAACATCGGCCACACTATTGGAAAGCGGAGGACATTTTTCAAAATTCCAACAACCTTATTTTTAATTAGGCCTGTCTATGAAAATAAGGTAATGTCCCCCATTTAAACTTCTTTTTAAAATAGCTAATTTGTTTTTCAAATCAAAAATTGTTTATCAAATTCTTGACGATTAAATTGACATTGCAGCTTTAATTAATTAATCTCTTTAGCAGAACTGCTACTTAAGATATAAACTTAATTAAATTTCATAAATATATAAATAACAACAATAACAAATAATAATAATAATCGCAATAATACAATTATATTCAATAAATAAATCAAATACTCTCATAAATGAGAAAATTATCATTATTAATAAATAAAGGGAAGACAAAAGACGTGTATAGTTAATTTAATAAATTAATTTAAGTAAAACATAGCGTTAAAAACGCTATTTTCCAAAAAGGCGGACAGCTTATTTTTTCCTTATGGAATGCCATATTATTTAATGACTTTTTCTGATAGAAAAATAATTTAAAGACTTTTATTATTTGAATTTGTTCTTTTAATATTAGCCGTTCCTAATCTATGGACACTCAAATTGTTAAAAACTGCAACTTTTGAGGGAGCCAGGACATTAAATATTCAAAAACATACTGTATTGTGATTACATAGCTATCATAATAGTTTACTTATGCTGTACTAAGTGCTATTTTATCATAAAAAATATATTTAATTGTGAAACTACGTGGAAAAAGGGAAGTGTTTTTAAAATTAGTAGTAGAAACTGGGTTATTAGTAGTAGTCTTGGGCTAACTATATTTATTTTCTCTAAGATATTCAACTTTTATGGTAACTAATATGTATGAATTCAAGCCTGGATCCTAACATTACAGAATAAAACGTGGCTGTTATTTCAATTTTGCCGTTTTTCACTATATGAGTGTCCGTAGATGAAAAACAGCTAATATTACGAGAAAATTACAAAGAATACAAAAGATTTAAAATTAAAATTCCTATCAGAAATAGTCATTAAATACATAGCGTTCCACAAGAAAAAATTAAGTTGTCCGCATTTTGGAAAATGGTGGCTTTTTTTAAACGCTAAATGCATATTTTTATTAATGAGGAAAAATTAGGTGAAGTTCCCCCAATTGTCCAGTTTTAAAATAACCCAATTGTGGCACACTTAAACAAATCACCCTGTATTATCGGTGTAGTACCCTTGCACGGCGTCAGCTGTGATTTAGCTACTCCGGTGTATTGCTGGTTTTGCCTATCTAACCTCAGGGCGTCGCGCGCCTAACCTTTGATTGCAGACACCAGGAATGTCACTTACCAATGGTTGATCTGAAGTAAAGGTATACAGGCATATAATTTAATTAATGTGGTTGTTTAATCTGTATTAATGTTATGATGATTATAAATTTTCTAAAAAAATATCATTGAACAATATTTTAACTTCCTAATTATTATTTTTAACCTTCATTTTTAATTTTGTCTATATTTTATTACCTCTAAATCACGAGTATTATCTTTCTCATTTTTTCAACACTGTGTTTTTTCCCATTGTTAATTTTCGATATGTACTTTTTATTGTTAAATTATTACCACTATTATATAATGTTAGCAATCACCTTCATAATTTATTCTCACAATTGTAGTCATAAGTTGGTGCAACAAATCACTTAGTGTATGGACTTGGATTGTGTTTCAAGATATTAGGAACAATGTATATCTGTTTTTGCATGTTTTAGTATGATACAGGATGAGTTTTATGGGATATAATTTAAACAGGCTGAGATATCGACGTGAGACCTTTAACATACCTATTATAACATATTTGTTTAGTTTTTCAAGTTGTCAAACATTTTGCAACTAAAAATGTTCAAATACAAACTCATGTTAAAAATTTTCATGTGACACCTAATTTTAATGGGAATAAAAAATGAAATCCAATAAAAGAAAGAAAGAAAGAAAGAAATTTCTCTAGGATGATGCATACTAGAGGTCTCTACGTTTAATTTAACAGATTAAAAGACTAATTTACAGTATTAAAATCATTTACTTTCTTGTTTTGTAATTTTGCTGTCAACGCAACTCCTCTCTTATTTCTTGACTAATTTACACGGTTGAGGTGTCAACAGATTTGTCTCTGTTCGAAGTTGTACAATAAGGTTTTAATTATTCAATATTTGTACCCTGAAGAGCACAGAAACCCCTCAAAGTACGTTTTTTGGCCATACGTATAACACGGAGAGAGATTTTAATGCATCTAAAAGTAACAGCTGTTCAAATGTACATAATGATTTCCAACAAGTTTCAACAGTTGTTGGAATGTAAACAATTGTGTTTGTAACATTGAGGAGGTTAGATATTTCATAATGTTAACAAGGGAAGATTGTAAGCAACGTTTTACTCACATTCGACTATAAGGCTCCGCCCTACTGGACTTGAAGGTTTCAATGGTCATCTAATGCAGTTATTTAATTGATGTGAGTAATGTGAGTAAGATAATGTAAATACATTTAATATAGTGACCTTCTATTATTTGTGGAGGCAGATGTGTAACGGGCGCAGCTAGCGTGCAGGGGTGTCTCCTAGTCATAAATATTATCTGTGTTTGGATAACATAACTTCTGTACGAATTCTATTTCAGTTAATGGTTTTAGTGTGTTTTGTCTTATAATATACTGATTTAGAAACTAATACACACTTGAATTAGGGTCTAACTCTAACAGAGTGCACGACCAGGAAAACGTTGTTTTTGAAGAATCGACGCCTGCGCCGGGCTTTGTTGTCCGGGCCCGGTCCCCTATACTCGTTGGCGCCGCTCTTCCGCTTTTGTTTGCAAAAATAGTGTGATTCATCGCAACTTAGATCTATAGATTTATTTTCCTAAACTTTAATAAACACCAAAGTAAAAGGGTTTCTACATTTCAAAATTTAAAGCTCTAATGAAGTTTTCTATAAAATAATATTTAGATGGAACATGGGTCAACACGTCAACAAATTGCACTTATTGATCGCCATTACTAAATGTACAATGTCTCTCAGTTATAATGTCGTAAATTGTGAATTCTAATTGAGCCATACACAGTACAACCACCCTCAGATTACCACTGGACGTATATGGGTGGACGGGTGGGTTAGTGTTAATGGAACTAAAATACAACCAATTCAGACCCTTTCAACTTTTGTGCTGCCCCACCACTCGTTGCACACATTCTTGACTAGTGTATTCCCTCATTTATGTACCTCGGAATTTGAAAAAATGAATAGACAAAGTGATTTGTTTCCCCATTCATTCAATGGGTCCTTATATCAATCCATTTGAATGAAATGGGATAATTATGTTACTAAAATGTTTCAAAAGTAACAACCGCTCCATAGAAAACGGCTTCAAATAGAGAAGAATGTCCATAGACCAAAGTTCTAAAAATACAATTCCTTGTCCGAATATTTTCGTTAAATTGAACACACGTTTTCAAATAATAGCCCAGAAATGTGCACCGTGCATAGACATTTTCTGGTCTCCAACTGGAAAGACGCACGGCCTTGTGGGGAGGGCTTTTCTGAACTACTACCGTTCTTGATGTGTCGATTGAACAGATAGAAAAACGTGACGACATAAAATTGGTAGAATATTCAATTCCCGATTCTTCTTATATTTTCATCAGATTAGAAGTTCGAATACATGTTTTTAGTTTACTATCCAAAAACGTGAGTTGCGCAGGATCAAATTTCCATTGGGTATGATCTTTTTGAAAATTGAGCGCATTTTATGATATAACGTTTTGAGATAGTGAAAAATGGCCAGAAGAAAAATTAATCTCTAGCTATTTTGTTTTGAACAGAGAATAAAGAAACAAAGGTCACATCCTAGTGCGCAGAAAGGGTGTCGATTTTTCTGAGCGGATATTAGAACCAGCACCGTTGTCAGTCTCACCCCTTATACCCCTCCAAATGCTGAATAATAAATGAAGTGATTATTACAACAAATGTATACGTGTTTAAATTACAGCATGGTAGCATTGGTAGCCTCTGAAGTGTTCGCCGCTACCACAAGAAAGCGACTTCTGTTTCTTCTCTGTGCGTTTTATCATATTTGATAGTAGTTAAAACATATTTGAACTAAAATTTTCACATAAAGTGAATTAAATAATATTGTAGCTATTAATGAATGAATATTATGAAATGTATTTTACAGTTGGGAAATAAAACAAGATGTCGAAATAATTATTATATCGTCACTGAGAGAATTCCGCTGCCATGTATACCGTCACTATGGAGCACAACTCTGTAATTAAAGGTGTGCGTGTTGCTTCATTCAGCACTTAATTGAGAGTGTTTTAACATCGTCAAGAGCAGATACTTTCTAATTGTTATGCATTGCCACCAGGACATTTTAAAACCCTAGTAGGACTAACCCCATGAACATTTAATTTTCATTTTACTCTATTAGTTATTGAGAGGGGATTTGTTCCTTCCATGTAAATTCAGTTAGCACCACTGCCTGCAGGTACCATAGACTGTCAGTTTTAGCACTGCTTTCTGTGAGTCACCAAATACCTTTATTTTCTGTTTGAGGTGTCTGACACCCCAGTGTGTCTTTACGTTACAATTTTTCATTCTAGTGCTTATAATTTTAGTGCCTTTTCTTATTGTTTTTTAGATACCAAAATATGAAAATAATAATGATTTAAGCTTTTACTTGAAGAAAGGAGACTACAATCTACCCAAAAACATAGACATTGTTCAGAAATGTCTACAACATGTTCGTAGTATTATAATTTATACTTGATGAACTTTGTCCCCCTAGCTAAGATATTTATGTAGTTTTTGTTTTTTTTTTTTCATTTATTAACAAATATGACTTGTATATTCTAGTTTAAAATTGTTTTTACCCCAATATTTTAATTTGTTGATATTTTTTTGACCGATCTTATTACTAGCTACATATTTTGTCACAATACGTGCCTTCTATCTTAAAAGTGAAACGAAATGCTATAAAAATGATTAAAATGTGTTTAATTCAATTGTTTGACATTACAGAGAAGCCAATTTCGTATTTAAGACATAAAATGCTTAAAAAAGTACATAATTAAAATAATTATGTGGTTTATATCAATGGGGTGTAATTCACCTCAGTGTGTTATTTATGTCACAAAAATTAAATGTGTCTAACCAGGGTTAAATTTTGTATTTTATTTATTTATTTATTTTCCAATATACAATTTATTTTAGCCTCGCCAAGTCAAAACTTAACTTCGAGGACCAATAGTAACTATAAATAAAACAATAGAATGTTTATAAATGACTTACCTTCGTTTGGTTCTCGCCTTCATTACGGTTTTGTTCACAATTTGATGTTCACTTTTTATGGTGTTTTGATAAGTGATAAGGTTGATAGATGTTTATTTTTGCAATGATCCAGCAAGATATCATGTCTATACACCATATTGCATATAATTTCTAGGCATTTAAGTCTTTATTTGAACCGCAACGTTTATACCACTATACGTGTATGGCAGGGTGTGTGGATAGTTCTTAAAGTAAGTATAAAATAAAAGTACAGTATAAATATTTTGGAAAGGTAAATTTATAGATATCAATACACAGCAACACTTCACTTAAAAACTGTGGACCTAGCGTGACGGTAGCGCTACAAGTGGCGGATTTTAAAACTACACCACATTACCATTTTTGCATTGTGTCTTGCAAAGTACAGGAATAATAACAATAGAAAGCGTACCATCACAGATTATAGACATAAGTTATTTAACATTTAATTATATAAGCTATGGGTGTAAACAGTGCAGAGATACGCACTGCTACTCCCTCCGCTAGGAGCGCTAGGCGTCGTGCTTGTCGAGTGTTTTGGCTGTTTGTTATTATACTGTAATATAACATCAATTAAACATAAAAAATAATTTTCCGTTTAATGGTTTTGTTGAAAAATTGTGTTATAAAAGCAAACATGGGATTAAAAAGTGTTATCTAATTATTAAACCTTAGGATAATGTACATCTTGGGAAATAGCAATCTAACGTTAGCACGTATAAGCCCGATATTGTACATCTTGGGAAATAGCAATCTAACGTTAGCACGTATAAGCCCGATATTGTACATCTTGGGAAATAGCAATCTAACGTTAGCACGTATAAGCCCGATATTGTACATCTTGGGAAATAGCAACCTAACGTTAGCACGTATAAGCCCGATATTGTACATCTTGGGAAATAGCAATCTAACGTTAGCACGTATAAGCCCGATATTGTACATCTTGGGAAATAGCAATCTAACGTTAGCACGTATAAGCCCGATATTGTACATCTTGGGAAATAGCAATCTAACGTTAGCACGTATAAGCCCGATATTGTACATCTTGGGAAATAGCAATCTAACGTTAGCACGTATAAGCCCGATATTGTACATCTTGGGAAATAGCAATCTAACGTTAGCACGTATAAGCCCGATATTGTACATCTTGGGAAATAGCAATCTAACGTTAGCACGTATAAGCCCGATATTGTACATCTTGGGAAATAGCAATCTAACGTTAGCACGTATAAGCCCGATATTGTACATCTTGGGAAATAGCAATCTAACGTTAGCACGTATAAGCCCGATATTGTACATCTTGGGAAATAGCAATCTAACGTTAGCACGTATAAGCCCGATATTGTACATCTTGGGAAATAGCAATCTAACGTTAGCACGTATAAGCCCGATATTGTACATCTTGGGAAATAGCAACCTAACGTTAGCACGTATAAGCCCGATATTGTACATCTTGGGAAATAGCAATCTAACGTTAGCACGTATAAGCCCGATATTGTACATCTTGGGAAATAGCAATCTAACGTTAGCACGTATAAGCCCGATATTGTACATCTTGGGAAATAGCAATCTAACGTTAGCACGTATAAGCCCGATATTGTACATCTTGGGAAATAGCAATCTAACGTTAGCACGTATAAGCCCGATATTGTACATCTTGGGAAATAGCAATCTAACGTTAGCACGTATAAGCCCGATATTGTACATCTTGGGAAATAGCAATCTAACGTTAGCACGTATAAGCCCGATATTGTACATCTTGGGAAATAGCAATCTAACGTTAGCACGTATAAGCCCGATATTGTACATCTTGGGAAATAGCAATCTAACGTTAGCACGTATAAGCCCGATATTGTACATCTTGGGAAATAGCAATCTAACGTTAGCACGTATAAGCCCGATATTGTACATCTTGGGAAATAGCAATCTAACGTTAGCACGTATAAGCCCGATATTGTACATCTTGGGAAATAGCAATCTAACGTTAGCACGTATAAGCCCGATATTGTACATCTTGGGAAATAGCAATCTAACGTTAGCACGTATAAGCCCGATATTGTACATCTTGGGAAATAGCAATCTAACGTTAGCACGTATAAGCCCGATATTGTACATCTTGGGAAATAGCAATCTAACGTTAGCACGTATAAGCCCGATATTGTACATCTTGGGAAATAGCAATCTAACGTTAGCACGTATAAGCCCGATATTGTACATCTTGGGAAATAGCAATCTAACGTTAGCACGTATAAGCCCGATATTGTACATCTTGGGAAATAGCAATCTAACGTTAGCACGTATAAGCCCGATATTGTACATCTTGGGAAATAGCAATCTAACGTTAGCACGTTTAAGCCCGATATTGTACATCTTGGGAAATAGCAATCTAACGTTAGCACGTATAAGCCCGATATTGTATGTCTTTACCACTTTTAATGATGTTATTCCGAGATGTTGAGAGCTGTTGTTTGTTACTAAGCTACCGAAGGCAACAAAACCGAGGATAAATACTCGAATAAAATTCTTTAGATCCATCACATCTGGATGCATTTAAGCGCCATATCAAGCCGCCTTTGTTTGCTTTATTTTAAATTGTTTGTGGGTCTTTTTCGGAATGTAGTACAAATTGTTCATCAAGTCTAAATCTAAACTAAACTTACAAAAAAATGTACCTTTGACATTGGTCGCGTGGTTTTTACCTAAAAGTAAATAATAAGCGTCATCGCTATGATTGTCAATCGGCACCTTCTGGTAAAAAATTAGGTTAGGTTGCAAGCACTTCCACCATGGGTTGTGAGGTAAGGTTAGGATTAAATGAATATAAGTTGACGTGTTACTTGCGCGTGTATGTATTTGAAATTTCTGCTACGTCTGGCGACTAATCATTGCCAAACAAACGCGGGGAAATTCCGAAAAAGACCCAATTATTATTATGATATTCAGTTTTCAAGATTTCACATTACACCAGTATTTCCCCTTCATTTTCTTCATCACAGCTGGGAAATTCGATTGCGCAGAAAGAACCAAAATGTTTTGCAAAATTGTGTAAGACAGCACAACTTACTATCGCTTTTACTAACGACATTCCGTAACCTTGTTCAATTTGGGGGACAGTGAGAAAGTATATCTGAGAAGTTTGTATTGAAAAAAACATATTATAAATTTGAATGAGGGAATTTTATAAAAAGATACAACGTAATAATTGGGCCATATAGTAAGCGACCTTCATGTTATGTTTAGCGCATGTAGGGGTTCCAGCAGCAGAGGAAATCGTTCCACCACTGAGCTGTCTTACTTCACCGGTGTGACTAACTACCGCCTTCAAGTGTTAAACTTCTGCAACAATATTTAGTTAAAGAAAAAAAAAACTTAAATGACATGTACTAGTTTGTTTAATTTATATTTCTTGTTTATTTTATTATTGTTTGTGTTATTACTATTTTTAATTGATATTTATTCATTGGTTAATCAAAACCAACAACTGGTCACTGCTGCTAATGACGTAATGGGCGGTGCTTGCTATTGTGCCGCCAGCACGTGGTTTTCTGTCATCCTAGTTGCCATGACAATTTTAAAGTGGAATTGCACAGTGGGGAATGATTAGTTCTCTGTCTCACTTCCTTCACTCAGTGCATCTTACTCGCACCAGAGCGTTAAGTTGGTCGTTTTTTAAGCGGTCTGTTTAAAATACACGAATAAGAACTTAAAGGCAATTTACACGATAAGGATCAAGGGTTAAGTTTGAAGTAGTATTAATAGATTTTAACGGCAAAATAGTCATACCAGTCGGAATGCATTAATTATAGTATTTCAATTATACACCATACCAAACAACCCCAATCTGAAGCTCTGTGACTGACGTTTCTTAAAAAACGTTAACAGTTGTTTCTTAAAAAAAAGTAAATGATTTTTTTAATAAAGAACAAAACTGTCTGTCAGTTTAATTTTTCCAATGTGACATCATGCCACATTACACATTAGTAGTTCCTGTAATATAGTCCAACTTGCTAACTTTTATTTATGCTTAATTTGTGCATATCACTTAATTTAAGTAACAAATCACTTAATTTATGCTTTCGACTCCTCCTTTATTGGTGTCATGAACAGGTCATATTAGGTTTGTTCTTTTCTTGATAAAAAATCATACCATCTTAAGCGTGGGCGAAAAATATTAAGCTCGTCTAAGTGGTTACTTTGAAAATTAGATAACCATGCTTGCAATTCGGATTTTTCTGGAATCAGGGTCAGTAACAAAAGGGTGGAATTCAGGGTACATGTTAGGTTAGGACACTTGTTCGCCAAGACGTACGGAGATGGCACCATATTGGGTAATGACAAATGTTATCTAAGCACTGTTCTTGGAAAGATACTTGTCTATTGCAGCATCCTGTGATAAAGTCTTGTATCGAATCACGTTTATGGAGTTATTGCTGGAGTATTTTATGTAACTTTCTTCCGACAAAAAAGATGATATATAAAATGATTAAAATCATCAGTAAATTGCAGGGTGATTGGCACTTGGTGCTTAAATTTTACCGGGTTATAATGCATGGTATTTGGAATAACATTGTGGTTTTAGAAATGTTCAGTTCAAATTACTCATTTATAGCGATTTTTTAAAATTCTGTACAAAACTATTGACTTCTGACTGATAGTCAGTTTTTCATATAATAATCAAAATAAAATACTCAAAAGTTGGCATATTCTTAAAGAACGTTAAATTTTCATCGGAATAAATTGTTTTTCGTTAAGATTGATTGCCTTTTATTGTGGTTTAAGGTGCACGAAAGTACAACATTTTTAAGATTTACAAATTCACTTCTAACTTTAAGGGGACTTTTTATTACCAAAAAGCGAATGTGAAAGGTGTCAAACTATCTTTAAAACTTTCCTAATAAATACTCTTTTATTTGGTACGTTGGACTTAAAGAACATCTTCGTTGGCTGACATAGCTTTACGTGTTATAACTGAAACTACGGCAAAATAATTTATTGAACCCGCGCTTTCAGTTACAAAAACGTAAAGCTATGTCAGCCAACGAAGACGTTTTTAAATCCAACGAACCAAATACAAGTAATAAGGAAATATTAGGAAAGATTTTAAGATAGCTTGACACCTTTCACATTCGCTTTTTGCTAATAAAAAGAGCCTCTTAAAGTTAGAAGTGAATTTGTAAAACTTACAAATGTTGTACTTTCATGCACCTTAAAACACAATAAAAGGCAATCAATCTTAACGAAAAACAATTTATTCCGATGGAAATTTAACGTTATTTAAGAACATACCATACTTTTGAGTATTTCATTTCGATTATTACAGGAAAAACGACATTGTTAGTCAAAAGTTCTTAATTTTGTAAAAAAAACCCTTTCAAAATCTCTATTCAATGAGAAATGTTGATAACTAATTTCTAAAACCACTCTTTTATTCAAAATAACATGTACAGTAACCCGGTACAATTTTAAACACTAAGTGCCAATCACCCTGTATGCTAGATAATTTAACATGTACAGTAACCCAGTACAATTTTAAACACTAAGTGCCAATCACCCCGTATGCTAGATAATTTAACATGTACAGTAACCCGGTACAATTTTAAACACTAAGTGCCAATCACCCCGTATGCTAGATAATTTAACATGTACAGTAACCCGGTACAATTTTAAACACTAAGTGCCAATCACCCCGTATGCTAGATAATTTAACATGTACAGTAACCCGGTACAATTTTAAACACTAAGTGCCAATCACCCCGTATGCTAAGTAATTTAACATGGACAGTAACCCGGTACAATTTTAAACACTAAGTGCCAATCACCCCGTATGCTAGATAATTTAACATGTACAGTAACCCGGTACAATTTTAAACACTAAGTGCCAATCACCCCATCACAGTGGTGCATCATGGTATACTGGTACATCAAAGTACAGGGGTTCATCGAAGTACAGGAGTAAATCAAGATACAGTGGTGCATCATGGTATACGGGTACATCAAGTTACAGGGGTTCATCGAAGTACAGGAGTAAATTAAGATACAGTGGTGCATCATGGTATACGGGTACATCAATGTACAGGGGTTCATCGAAGTACAGGAGTAAATCAAGATACAGTGATGCATCATGGTATACGGGTACATCAAAGTACAGGGGTTCATCGAAGTACAGGAGTAAATCAAGATACAGTGGTGTATCATGGTATACGGGTACATCAAAGTACAGGGGTTCATCGAAGTACAGGAGTAAATCAAGATACCGTGGTGCATCATGGTATACGGGTACATCAAGTTACAGGGGTTCATCGAAGTACAGGAGTAAATCAAGATACAGTGGTGCATCATGGTATACGGGTACATCAAAGTACAGGGGTTCATCGAAGTACAGGAGTAAATCAAGATACAGTGGTGTATCATGGTATACGGGTACATCAAGTTACAGGGGTTCATCGAAGTACAGGAGTAAATCAAGATACAGTGGTGCATCATGGTATACGGGTACATCAAAGTACAGGGGTTCATCGAAGTACAGGAGTAAATCAAGATACAGTGGTGCATCATGGTATACGGGTACATCAAAGTACAGGGGTTCATCGAAGTACAGGAGAACGTAAAGGTACAGGGTACATAATGATACAGGGGTACATCAAGGCACAGGGGTGCATCTTAGTAGGTGCATCATGGTATACGGGTACATCAAAGTACAGGGGTTCATCGAAGTACAGGAGAACGTAAAGGTACAGGGTACATAATGATACAGGGGTACATCAAGGCACAGTGGTGCATCTAAGTAGGTGCATCATGGTGTAAGGGTACATCAAGTTACAGGGATTCATCGAAGTACATGAGTAAATCAAGATACAGTGGTGCATCATGGTATACGGGTACATCAAAGTAGAGGGGTTCATCGAAGTACAGGAGAACGTAAAGGTACAGGGTACATAATGATACAGTGGTACATCAAGGCACAGGGGTGCATCTAAGTAGGTGCATCATGGTGTACGGGTACATCAAGTTACAGGGGTTCATCGAAGTACAGAAGTAAATCAAGATACAGTGGTGCATCATGGTATACGGGTACATCAAAGTACAGGGGTTCATCGAAATACAGGAGTACGTAAAGGTACAGGGTACATAATGATACAGGGGTACATCAAGGCACAGTGGTGCATCTTAGTATGTGCATCATACTGTAGGAGTGATCAAGGTACAGGGATACATAATGACAGGGGATTATCTTGGTACAGGGATTTACTGGACCAATATTAACACAAGTAGGTATTAATTTGATTAAAACTATGATACTGGTAAAATTAAGGGATTTCACAGTACAAAAACAACAGTACAAAACAGTTAAAAAAAAGAACACAAGTAACGAATTGAATTTTCCTTCATTTTCAAAACATTTTACTGGCCAGAACAGAGAGAACTAAATTAATAAAACCAAATACAAAACATTATGTTACACTCAGAGTATAAGTGTTCTAGAGGTGTACGTTTGGATATCATGTATTGTAAATATAAATGAAATATTTTGACGATCGAGATAAAATTTATTAATTGTCTGGTCCAATAATTAAAGATTTGATGACATTTAAGCAAACTTTGATATAGTCAAAGTTTCTTATATAATTTTGACAAACACATAAGGAACGGAAAAGTTGTGGCGCCACTGAGGGGGCTGGTTGGCTGGGGCGTCACGGGCGGAGGGGGTGCACTTCTTCTTCTGTTTCTCCTTTATATTGTCATACCAACAAAGCATATCTCTCTCCGTGTAGAAGGTTGAAAAATAACTTTTTACAGACATTATAATGCTTTGAGACTCGATGGTAATTCGTTACTATAACATTAGTGGCAAATAGAATGCTCTATTTTCTATGAGAAAATATTTGTTAAATTGTCTAGCATACGGGGTGATTGGCACTTAGTGTTTAAAATTGTACCAGGTTACTGTACATGTTAAATTATCTAGCATACGGAGTGATTGGCACTTAGTGTTTAAAATTGTACCGGGTTACTGTACATGTTAAATTACTTAGCATACGGGGTGATGGGCACTTAATGTTTAAAATTGTACCGGGTTACTGTACATGCTAAATTATCTAGCATACGGGGTGATTGGCACTTAGTGTTTAAAATTGTACCGGGTTACAGAACATGTTAAATTATCTAGCATACGGGGTGATTGGCACTTAGTGTTTAAAATTGTACCGGGTTACTGTACATGTTAAATTATCTAGCATACGGGGTGATTGGCACTTAGTGTTTAAAATTGTACCGGGTTACTGTACATGTTAAATTATCTAGCATACGGGGTGATTGGCACTTAGTGTTTAAAATTGTACCGAGTTACTGTACATGTTAAATTATCTAGCATACGGGGTGATTGGCACTTAGTGTTTAAAATTGTACCAGGTTACTGTACATGTTAAATTATCTAGCATACGGGGTGATTGGCACTTAGTGTTTAAAATTGTACCGGGTTACTGTACATGTTAAATTATCTGGAATACGGGGTGATTGGCACTTAGTGTTTAAAATTGTACCGGGTTACTGTACATGTTAAATTATCTAGCATAGGGGTGATTGGCACTTAGTGTTTAAAATTGTACCGGGTTACTGTACATGTTAAATTATCTAGCATAGGGGTGATTGGCACTAAGTGTTTAAAATTGTACCGGGTTACTGTACATGTTAAATTATCTAGCATAGGGGTGATTGGCACTTAGTGTTTAAAATTGTACCGGGTTACTGTACATGTTAAATTATCTAGCATACAGGGTGATTGGCACTTAGTGTTTAAAATTGTACCGGGTTACTGTACATGTTAAATTATCTAGCATACAGGGTGATTGGCACTTATTGTTTAAAATTGTACCGGGTTACTGTACATGTTAAATTATCTAGCATACAGGGTGATTGGCACTTAGTGTTTAAAATTGTACCGAGTTACTGTACATGTTATATTATCTAGCATACAGGGTGATTGGCACTTAGTGTTTAAAATTGTACCGGGTTACTGTACATGTTAAATTATCTAGCATACAGGGTGATTGGCACTTAGTGTTTAAAATTGTACCGGGTTACTGTACATGTTAAATTATCTAGCATACAGGGTGATTGGCACTTAGTGTTTAAAATTGTACCGGGTTACTGTACATGTTAAATTATCTAGCATACAGGGTGATTGGCACTTAGTGTTTAAAATTGTACCGGGTTACTGTACATGTTAAATTATCTAGCATACAGGGTGATTGGCACTTAGTGTTTAAAATTTTACCGGGTTACTGTACATGTTAAATTATCTAGCATACAGGGTGATTGGCACTAAGTGTTTAAAATTGTACCGGGTTACTGTACATGCTAAATTATCTAGCATACGGGGTGATTGGCACTTAGTGTTTAAAATTGTACCGGGTTACAGAACATGTTAAATTATCTAGCATACGGGGTGATTGGCACTTAGTGTTTAAAATTGTACCGGGTTACTGTACATGTTAAATTATCTAGCATACGGGGTGATTGGCACTTAGTGTTTAAAATTGTACCGGGTTACTGTACATGTTAAATTATCTAGCATACGGGGTGATTGGCACTTAGTGTTTAAAATTGTACCGAGTTACTGTACATGTTAAATTATCTAGCATACGGGGTGATTGGCACTTAGTGTTTAAAATTGTACCAGGTTACTGTACATGTTAAATTATCTAGCATACGGGGTGATTGGCACTTAGTGTTTAAAATTGTACCGGGTTACTGTACATGTTAAATTATCTGGAATACGGGGTGATTGGCACTTAGTGTTTAAAATTGTACCGGGTTACTGTACATGTTAAATTATCTAGCATAGGGGTGATTGGCACTTAGTGTTTAAAATTGTACCGGGTTACTGTACATGTTAAATTATCTAGCATAGGGGTGATTGGCACTAAGTGTTTAAAATTGTACCGGGTTACTGTACATGTTAAATTATCTAGCATACAGGGGTGATTGGCACTTAGTGTTTAAAATTGTACCGGGTTACTGTACATGTTAAATTATCTAGCATACAGGGTGATTGGCACTTAGTGTTTAAAATTGTACCGGGTTACTGTACATGTTAAATTATCTAGCATACAGGGTGATTGGCACTTATTGTTTAAAATTGTACCGGGTTACTGTACATGTTAAATTATCTAGCATACAGGGTGATTGGCACTTAGTGTTTAAAATTGTACCGAGTTACTGTACATGTTATATTATCTAGCATACAGGGTGATTGGCACTTAGTGTTTAAAATTGTACCGGGTTACTGTACATGTTAAATTATCTAGCATACAGGGTGATTGGCACTTAGTGTTTAAAATTGTACCGGGTTACTGTACATGTTAAATTATCTAGCATACAGGGTGATTGGCACTTAGTGTTTAAAATTGTACCGGGTTACTGTACATGTTAAATTATCTAGCATACAGGGTGATTGGCACTTAGTGTTTAAAATTGTACCGGGTTACTGTACATGTTAAATTATCTAGCATACAGGGTGATTGGCACTTAGTGTTTAAAATTGTACCGGGTTACTGTACATGTTAAATTATCTAGCATACAGGGTGATTGGCACTTAGTGTTTAAAATTGTACCGGGTTACTGTACATGTTAAATTATCTAGCATACAGGGTGATTGGCACTTAGTGTTTAAAATTGTACCGGGTTACTGTACATGTTAAATTATCTAGCATACAGGGTGATTGGCACTTAGTGTTTATAATTGTACTGGGTTACTGTACATGTTAAATTATCTAGCATACAGGATGATTGGCACTTAGTGTTTAAAATTGTACCGGGTTACTGTACATGTTAAATTATCTAGCATACAGACAGGGTGATTGGCACTTAGTGTTTAAAATTGTACCGGGTTACTGTACATGTTAAATTATCTAGCATAGGGGTGATTGGCACTTAGTGTTTAAAATTGTACCGGGTTACTGTACATGTTAAATTATCTAGCATACAGGGTGATTGGCACTTAGTGTTTAAAATTGTACCGGGTTACTGTACATGTTAAATTATCTAGCATACAGGGTGATTGGCACTTAGTGTTTAAAATTGTAACGGGTTACTGTACATGTTAAATTATCTAGCATAGGGGTGATTGGCACTTAGTGTTTAAAATTGTACCGGGTTACTGTACATGTTAAATTATCTAGCATACAGGGTGATTGGCACTTAGTGTTTAAAATTGTACCGGGTTAAAGTACATGTTAAATTATCTAGCATACAGGGTGATTGGCACTTAGTGTTTAAAATTGTAGCGGGTTACTGTACATGTTAAATTATCTAGCATACAGGGTGATTGGCACTTAGTGTTTAAAATTGTACCTGGTTACTGTACATGTTAAATTATCTAGCATACAGGGTGATTGGCACTTAGTGTTTAAAATTGTACCGAGTTACTGTACATGTTAAATTATCTAGCATACAGGGTGATTGGCACTTAGTGTTTAAAATTGTACCGGGTTACTGTACATGTTAAATTATCTAGCATACAGGGTGATTGGCACTTAGTATTTAAAATTGTACCGGGTTACTGTACATGTTAAATTATCTAGCACAGGGGTGATTTACACTTAGTGTTTAAAATTGTACCGGGTTACTGTACATGTTAAATTATCTAGCATACAGGGTGATTGGCACTTAGTGTTTAAAATTGTACCGGGTTACTGTACATGTTAAATTATCTAGCATACAGGGTGATTGGCACTTAGTGTTTAAAATTGTACCGGGTTACTGTACATGTTAAATTATCTAGCATACAGGGTGATTGGCACTTAGTGTTTAAAATTGTACCGGGTTACTGTACATGTTAAATTATCTAGCATACAGGGTGATTGGCACTAAGTGTTTAAAATTGTACCGGGTTACTGTACATGTTAAATTATCTAGCATAAAGGATGATTGGCACTTAGTGTTTAAAATTGTACCGGGTTACTGTACATGTTAAATTATCTAGCATACAGGGTAATTGGCACTTAGTGTTTAAAATTGTACTGGGTTACTGTACATGTTAAATTATCTAGCATACAGGATAGTAGTAGGGATTTGCCGTTCCTGGCCCAGAGATTGAATTTCGGTACCAGTGGACCAGAGATTGAATTTCGATATATATATATTATATATTATTTATATATATATATATATATATATATATATATAATATATGGTTAAAATGGTGTTTTTAGATTGAATAATTTTCTAGTTTTGTCGCGGATGGTTGAAAATTTGAGGACTTTTGTTTTTGTTTGCCATTCCGGGCCTGAATTTTGATGGGAAAAAATATGAGTGTTGAATGTTCTAGGTTTTCGGCGTGGGGGTTTTTTAGTTTTGTCACCGTAATTTTTTGTAGGTGTAGATAAACAATGTTATTTACAAATGGGTTCAAGATCAGGCGATTTTCTTGATCCACGTTGTAACAGAGATTTGCTGTTTTTT